>JAOTQR010077424.1:0-44966 GCA_025774065.1 Solanum ossicruentum | reverse complement strand
TATTATTATTATTATTATTATTATTATTATTATTATTATTATTATTATTATTATTATTGTTATTGTTATTATTATTTGAGATTAGATAGATGTGCCCATTTATATTCTTTATATCTTCCTCTAATTAGTAGAATATATGGATGAATGAATGTGATGAGGCCAAGTGGTTCACTTAGTGACTAGCAATAGTCTCTGGGTGCTGGCCACGTCTTGGGTCCCCTGTCGGGGCTTGACAAACTTTGTATTTGAGCATGAGTTCAAGTATTCGAGGGAGTCTATGAAGTAATGTCTAGTAAAGTCTTGTTTATGGGTGTATTGTCGACCACACTTGATAAAGACGAGGCTATAGGACATTAAGAATTGTTTCACTTCTTTCAAGTTCTGAATCGTGCGATAGAGTTATGGTTTACAAAAGTTCTTTTCTAATTTGTGCTTTGTGAATTGTAAAATTATGACAATGCCTCCTAGAAAAGCTGTCAGAGGTAGAGGACGTCCCGCCAGACAACATGTTAAACCGCTTGAGCCTCAAGGACATGATAAGCCCGTAGAACCAGCTGTCCCTATTGCGCAGCCCCCGTATGATGAGGTCTCCACGCTGAGCTTCACTAGGCCATTCAAAATCTAGCCAGGCTATGACAACACCTTCTGCAAGACAAGGAGCAGGTTGATAGGATGCCCATGAAACTTCTAGAGTCTAGAAATTTTTGAGGATGAATCTGCTTGAATTCACAGGGTCTGCATCCACTGAGGATCCTGAGAACTATGTGGAGGAGCTTCATAAAGTGTTCCAAGTGATGCATGTGGTTGATGCTAACAAAGTGGAACTAGCTGCTTATCAACCAAAGGGTGTTGGCTAGAGTGTGGTTTGACCAGTGGAAGAAGGGTAAAGGAGAGAATGACCCCATGTTGACTTGGGCTATGTTCCAGGAAGCTTTCTTGGGGTGCTTCATCCCAAGGAAGTGAAGAGAGGCAAAAGTAGGAGAGTTTTTAAACTTGATACAAGGCTCTATGATTGTACAAGAGTATTAGCTGATATTATACACAACTGTCTTGCTATGCTCTAGATATGGTTACTGATATGAGGGGGAAGATGAGAATGTATATTGATAGGTTGAATAGAGGGTCGAGAAAGATGGGAGGGGAGAAATTCTCGTGAGTGACATGGATATTAGGAGATTGATGATATTTGTTCAACAAGTTGATGAGGAGAGGTAGCATGATAAAAAGGAGTTCAGAAATAAGAAAGCAAAAACATCCATACATGAGGTTGGAAAGAAGGGGAATGGAAATCGATTTCCCACACCATCATCTACTAGTGCACTTGTACCTAGAGTCAGAAATGATCAGAGGTTCCAGAATATTAGAGCCCATGGATCTCAGTCACATGCCAATGTCGCTCAAGGTTTATTGGGTAAGCCAGCATGTGGCAAGTATGCTAAATTGCACTTGAGATATGCCGTGACGAGAGTGATGTATGGTACAAGTGTGGCCAAGCGGGTCACTATTAAAAGACTGTCCATAATGGGTAGACAGGGCTAATCTTCTTCACCAACACCACCTACTAAGGGAAATTAGAGAGGTACTAGTTCAGGAGCAAGTAGGGCCACAAACCGTTTATATGTCATGGGTAGTCGACATGATCAAAAGAACTCTATAGATGTTATGACGGGTATGATTTGAGTCTTTGCTATTGATTATTATATGTTGATGGATCCTGTTGTCATGTTATCTTTTGTAACTCCCTATATGGTCATTAGATTTGGTAGAACCCCTAAGAGTCTTCTTGAACCCTTTGATATTTCTACTCTAGTGGGTGAGTCTATTCGGGCTGAGAGAGTTTATAGAGCTTGTGTAGTGTCCATATATCATAGGGATACTATCATTGATCTAGTTGAGTTAGATTTAACTAATTTTGATTTGATCCTTGGAATTTATTGGCTCTGCACCTATTATGCCTTTATTGATTGTAGAGCCCAAATCGTTAAGTTCCAATTTTGGAATAAACCGGTTTTAGTGTGGAAGGGTGATTAAGTGGCACCTAAGGGAAAGTTTATTTCCTATCATAGACCCAGAAAGATGATTACTAAGGGTTGTATCTACCACTTTGTCACATCTATAGTCACATTAAGGCGGACTAACACCCGTTACTGAAAAGGCTCGGGAGAACCAACCCATATTCATGTACTTTCTATACATATTATAAGGGGTTTCTACATTCAACATGATTTCAAGAAATTAGATAGTAATTACAAGCCAAAAGGAAATGCATATAACTAGGCCGTTAGAGCCATGCTGTCTAAAGTACGAGACATGACCATACTTTACTTTACATTGTATACAAAGCCTCTAGATGAGGAAAAGTATCTGATAAGGGTTGGGACAGATCCTACCTCATGACTAACTATACAATAAAAAAATATAAGCTCTAGACACATAAAGCCTCGATGCAACCTGGAGCTCAGTAACAACAACTGGATGTCCTGTACTTCTACTGGGGAGATCTATAGCTCCTTTACCTGCATCATAAAATGTAGGTCCCCGGTAAAGGACATCAGAAAAAGATGATGTACTGAATATGTAAGGAAAGAAGTACTACACATAAAATAAGAACTCAAATGCAATCATGTACTGGTGTAAGGATAAGAGACCACCTTTAGTCATATTGTGGAGTCATGTACTTTATGTACTTTTTGTTACTTCACCTTTGTTTAGTGTATAATCTTTGAAAAATTCTAATACTAATGACCAGCTAATCAGTGCCAGATCTATATCAGGAAAGATCTATGCTAGGCTTTCCTTTCACCCCTGGGATACCCCCCATAATATAGGATCGCCCCATGCTAGGTGATTCTTCCACCCCTGGGATACTGCCCATCAATAAGCAACTTACTTTATCTTTTATTTACTTTTGAGATGATTCTTTTGGTAGTTATAATATTTAAGTTGTAGGACCATAGATATAACATGTGACATGTAAATAACTATACCAAACAATACAACAATGAAATAAGTAGGTTACACAAATGATGAAATACGTAGGAGATGAAACAACTCATGAGCTTTACTTAGCAAAAAGAACTCATATATCTTGGTATCTTAGTATGTATGCAGATTTGAGAATTACTACATATGGAAGCATAGGAATAGGTTAACTAGTGGAGACACAGTTATTAGTTGTGTCAGAGTTGGTAAGTGCCTTTATGTGCCAAGGAAAAGTCTACATTTCATTCCAAGTAATACGAAATTGAGTAGCCTTACATACCTCATTGTATGAGCTCATTATCACCCGAGATAACCTTCTTTCAACTCCCCCCCACAAAATATTTATCTACAAGAGATTGGGTGATAAAACTATTATTAGTAGCTAATTAACACGTGTTGGCAGTCCAATTCATAAAAAAATAATGCACAGACAACAAGTGTGTAATTATCAATCCAAGAGTATTCTTTCAATTTTTCCACCTCTAATCGTATTTTCTAATACACATTCTCGTATACATATCATTTTTATCTTGTTTTAGTTCCATAAAAGTCTCACAACAACCAACAAAGCATAATACATAACAATTATAAACAGCATACAAGTAGGCTGCATAACATTACGTCCCTTCGCTACATTTCAACGTCAACAATTCCAAACCTATACCACCTTCAACCAAACTATTCCCACTATATTTACACATAAAAATAGTCCTGAAACAATCAAAAGGAGTTCTCAAAATAGGTGGACGATGTGAGACCATAGTCCTTCATCCATCAGCCCGCAATTTCTACTAACAGTACATTTAGCATAACAAACTAAAACTCGATTGTTTACATTGAATAAAATAGTGTAGCAAACTTGGTATATCATTATACAATTAAACCTTGTTAAAAAAATAAATATCACTTCATAATCTAGCCAACCAAGAAGAGAAAAGCTTTCAAATAAACAAGAAAATTGTATAACAATCTTTGGAGCATATGCTGTCAAAAACTTCCAGTACAAGTATAACCACCCTAGTCTCTTGTTTTTCATGAAGAAACCATACTAATACAAAAGTATCTTTATTTACCTTTATCTTTAATGTTGAGGGCCTCTGTAAGAATCCAAAAAGCTTCTTGTGGCTGCTTTACAAAGTCACGAAAGAGTAGAGAGAAAACTTTGAGAAAATCTGTTTCTTCTAATTTTGGGAATTAGTTGAAGGCACTACTTTTAAGCCATTTTAAAGAAACACTTTGGCCAATTTAGTTTTTGATATTAATCCACATTTTATCAAGTTAGTATTATACCTATTATTCCCCTTTACTTGGGTATTATTGGGTTCAAATTTGGTGGGCCATGGCTGCCCACCTTCCTCTTTTTCCTTCACTTTGTTTGGGCCCAAATCACCAAGTTAATTGTAAATTTACTTGGGCCCTTCTTAATATTCATCTTGGGCTACAAATGTTTTCCATTTACTATGCTAATACATGGTCTTAAATTACACCCTTAACACAGACTTTAATCATTATAGAACTTAGTTAGATTCTGTCACGACCCAAGCCTAGGGTCTAGATATGACATAGCGAATGGGGAACCCGATGGGACCCAAACAATCCTCTTAACATATCATTCACACATCCTTGGTTGTGGAAGCAAAATAGACATCAACAAGATATAGTTTAAAAGGGAAGCGAGTCTAAGGGAAGTTTCGATATTCATAAAAGTGGTAAAAGAGTCAAGGTCATAGCATAATTACATCATAGTACCCAAGAACACCTCTAACTTGGACTAGGGCTAGGGCCAAGACACTTTTCGGGCTCACCCTCATAGTAACAAGAATTCAATAAAGAAGTCTCAATATAAGAAGAGTAACTTAAATATTGTCCTCGGACTTGAGGACTCATCAGTGCTTTCCTCACAAGAACCAAGCTAGCCACATAAAGAATGGTCAACAGGAGCATCGGTCCCTACATTATTATATCGTATAAGCATAGAGTATGCATTAGTATGTTGGAATGTACTAAGTATGTGGGAAGTAATGCAACAAGAATCATAAGTCATAACAACCTGATGCTTAATCATAATCAACGAACATAAGCTCAATAAGGAATATATGCTCAGACATTGCACAAACATGCATGAGAATGGCCAAGTAGTCACCCACTCACCTTACGGTATAGCCTTTTCAGAGAGTGTTGCCAATACTACTACTTTGCGACATAGCCTTTTGGGTAGGTGGTGTGAGATGTCTCTTACCTTACTATACAATCCTTTCGGTAAGAGTCATGGCTTATCTACCTTATGGCATGACCTTAATATAGGAGTTAAGAGGTTTCCTTAACTTACGATATAATCTCTTTAGTAAGAATTTGGGAGACGCCCTTATCTTATGAAACGATCGTATCGGCAAGGGAGATATCCTTACCTTACAATACAATCTTATTGGTAAAAATTTGAGAGATGCACTTACTTTATGATACAATATTATCAGTAAGAAAGGTATTCTTACCTTATGATAAAATGTTTTCGATAAGAATTTGGGAGGCACTTACCTTACAATACAATCTTATCAGTACGAGATATCCTACGTTATGGAATGACCTTTTTGGTAGGTTGTCCTCACCTTGCGATATAATCTTTTAGGTAGAAACCATGGGTTACTCTACCTTATGGTACGGTCTTTTCGGTAGGTTGTCCAAGCCTTATGATATAATCTTTTAGGTAGGAGTATAAAATAGATCATCAAACCATCACATCAAAGAATCACGAAAGGGCCTTATATTTCACATAAGAGTAAAACATAGTATAAAGGCTCAAAATGTTATTGTAAATCATGGAAACTTTTCAAGAGTTTAATACATGTTTGGGAACCCATAAAGTATCATAACATGTTTGTCAAGTAAAATCATACAATAATATTTCATCAACATCAAGAATCTTTATCCCGTAATTTAATCAAACATATGGAGGGCATATGCAATTCAATTGTATAGAAGAAGAAGGAATAAGACTTAATCATTTCAAAGTTATTCAAATCATCCCACCAAGATTGTAGTAAAACCCCAAATTAGAATGTCACATCAAAACTTCACAATAATTCATGGAGTTCATAATATGAATCATGCATAATCTCAATAAACAAAGGTCAACTCATAATATAAGCTTAAAGTAAATATTCATGCTTAATCAACAATACTTGATAAAACCCCAACATAACGTTCATTAAAAATACTTAATAAGAGATACCCATAGGCAATACAACTTGAAAACATGCAAATTTTCATAAAAAGGAGGATCGGGCTCCATGGGTGAAAGGACCCAATGGATGAAACCCACATAGCTTAAACTTTGGTTTTCCTTGAAAAGAAACTTGAAGCTTGAGTGGAGTTCTGGAAATCCGAAATTAAGCTTGATACACTTGATTTTGGATGAAATATTTAGTTAAGTCTTGGAGAAGTTTTTGAGAGGGTCTTGAATAATATAAAGTTGAAAAATAGCTAAATATAGGTATTTTCATGCATAAGTGTATATGGGGCTATAAGCCAAGGCCCTTGGACCGAAATGGAAAACTAAGGAAAGAGTTGAACTAGTCCGCGTCTGGTCCATGATGTGGACCCATCGTGAAGGATAGAATTACACTATCTGTGCCCAGTCCGTGTTGAGGTCTGGTCATGGATGTACATTGGATAACAAAATTTTATGAAAAGTATTTTTCGGAATGGGTCCTCTAAAATTATGGTTATACCCATTTCCCACTCAATTTTTCCCTACGATCGAGAATATGACGTCGAATTTTCAATATCACGCACTACTTTTGAAATATATGAAAATTACAATATGGGGCTTTCCAAAGAGCATGTGGGGCATTTCAAATTTGGTTTCGGGCCTCGTCTCTATCTACCTAGACTATTTAAGCTAAGCACATGGGTGACTCACCTTCTAGCTTCCTAAGTCCTACAAACACCTCATTACTTTCACTTCGTTTAAGGCCGCGATCTTCTCAATTTGATTTAAAACTTATATATACTCACTCATCTTTACTGTTATATGTACACTTAGCCTTCTAAGCTGAAGTTCAAGCATTTTTAAAAATGGGTGCTTATTTGACCAAGCCATATTCTGTTCTATTTGCACAGGACTAGTATATATAAGATGTGGGGTGTTACATCCTCCTCCTCCCCCCCAAGAAAAAAATTCATCCTCAAATCTTAGCATAATTGGATAGCTTAACTAAGTTCTAACCTTTGCTTAAACAAACTTTCGACAACACGACATGTATTCAAACATGTGTACTTCTTAATGCCCCAACTCTGCATGTTGGACTTCCTCTTTATCTTCAAATAAGTAAGGGTATTTAGATCTCATCGCTTCCTCAACCTCCCATGTTATCTCTTCTGCTTGCGATTTTCTCTGATGTACTTTTACTAAAACTATTTCTTTGTTCTTTATCTTCTTAACTTGATGATCTAGAAGGACTTCCTCTTAGCATCAAATAAGTAAGGGTATTTAGATATCATCACTTCTTCAGCCTCCCATGTTATCTCTTTTGCTTGTTGGTTTCTCCAAAGTACCTTCACTGAAGCTATTTCTTTTTTCTTAGCTTTTTCACTTGATGATCTAGAATAACAATGGGTACCTCTTCATAGGTGAGATCTTTGGTAACCTGAACATCTTCAATAGGAGTGATATAAGATGGGTCACCTATGAATTTTCAAAGCATTGAGACATGAAGAACCAGATGAACCATTGAAAGCTTTTGGGGTAGCTCTAGTTCATATGGAACCTGCCAAAACCTCTTAATAATTTTATATGGCCTATGTAACATGGGATCAATTTTCCTTTCTTACCATATCTCATAACTTCTTGCAGTGAGGACACCTTTAAGATTACCCAATCCCCTACTGAGAATTCCAGTCCTCTCCTCCTAGTATCTGCATATGATTTGTGATGACTTTGGGCTATTTCTAGGCACTTTTATATTACCCTAACTTTTCTGTGGCTTGTTGTACTAGATCTAGCCCAAGCAAGGTGGTTTCACCCACTTCAAACCATCTGGTAGGCGACCTACATTTCCTTCCATACAAAGCTTTATAAGGTGCCATATTAATGCTTAAATGGTAGTTATTATTATAGGCAAATTCAATAAGTGGAAAATGGTCCACCCAACTACCTTCAAAGTCTAATGCATAAGACCGCAACATATCTTCAAGTGTTTGAATGGTGCATTCTGCTTGACCGTCTATTTGAGGGTGCAATGTTATACTCAAATTCACTTGTGTTCCTAAACTCCTTTGGAAGGACTTCCAAAACTTTGAAGTGAATTGAGCTCCCCAATCAGATATAATGGAGATTGGGACCCCATGTAGCCTGACTATCTCTTTGAGGTATAACCTTGCACATTCTTCAGATGTATGATCACACTTAACAGGCAAGAAGTTTGTTGACTTTGTGAGTCTATCAACTATTACCCATATGAAATCAAACTTCTAAAATGAGCAAGGAAACCCAGTAGTAAAATCCATATTGATCATATCCCACTTCCATGTTGGAAGCTCTATACACTGCATATAACCTCCTAGCTTTTGGAGCTCTACTTATTGGCTATTCGGACATTGAGCTTCAAATTCTACAAGGTCCTTTTTCATCCCTCCCCACCAAAACATCTCCTTCAGGTCATGATACATTTTAGTTGATCCCGGATGGATGGAATATATTGAATGATGAGGTTCTTCCATTATCCTCCTTCTCAGTCTATAAATATCAGGCAAACATAATCTATTTTGGTAATAAAGTACTCCATTTTGTGTAAGCTCAAAGCCCTTTATCCTACCCTAACTCACTTTTTCCTTAAGTAGTCGTAGAATAGGATCTTTGAACTACTTTTCTTTTACCTCCATTGCCAACTAAGACTTTGCAACATTATGCACAACAATTCCTTCCTTTAGAGTTACAAGAAGGAAAACTCCCAAACTAGCTAGTTGACATATATCCTTAGCCACGCCTGGGCTTACCACGGTCTGATAACCCATATTAATGATTGTCTTACGACTCAGACCATCGGCTACCACATTCCCTGGATGGTATAGTATATCCATATCGTAATCCTTTATTTGCTCTAGCCATCTCTGCTACGTCAAATTTAGATCTTTTTGCTTAAAGATTTACTGCAAACTCTTTTGATTAGAACATATAGCAACGTGAACTCCATACAAATAGTAGCGCTATATTTTCAGAGCAAACACAACCACTGTTAGCTCAAGGTCTTGTGTTGGGTAGTTTCTCTTATGTGGTTGTAGTTATCTCGAAGCATAAGCAACTACCCTACCATGTTATGCCAGTACACACCTTAGGCCAACCCCTAAAGCATCAAAATACACTGCATACCCCACTATGCCTTTTAGAAGCACTAGCACAGGTGCAGAAGTTAGCTTTTCAATCTTGGAATATCCTTTCACAAGAATCATTCCATTAAAACTTGGTTTCCATATGTGTCAACTTTGTTAGAGGTGTAGAAATAGAAGATAAAGCCTCAACAAACCTTCTGTTATAACCTGCCAACCTTAGGAAGCTTTGAACTTTTGTGGGTGTTGTTAGCCCTGGCCAATCTTTCAAAGCCTCTATCTTTTGTGAATCAACACTTATTCCCTCATCGGATACAATATGACCCAAGAATACCATTGATTTCAACCAAAATTCACATTTCGAAAACTAGGCGTACAATTTCTAATAATGAAAGGCTTGTAATACTTGTTGTTTGTGATTTTCCTGGTCCTCTTCTGATCTTAAATATACCAAATATCATCTATAAATACTATCACAAACACATCCAAGTATGACTTAAATACCCTGTTTATTAAATCCATAAAAATTGTCAGTGCAATTGTTAGCCCAAATGACATAATAAGAAATTCAAAGTGACCATAGTGTGTCCTGAAATTGTCTTGGGTATATCTTTCTCCTTCACCCTCACTTGATGATAACGTGATCTAAATCAATTTTTGAAAAGCATTTGGCACCCTGTAACTGATCAAATAAATCATCAATCCTAGGAAGGGGATATTTGTTCTTAATTGTCACCCTATTTAATTATCGGTAGTTGATACAGATTCTCAAGGTTCCATCCTTTTTACGAACAAATAATACAGGTGCACCCAAGGGGACATACTAGGCCTTAAAAAACTCTTCTATAATAAGTCTTTTAACTACTTTTTAATTCATGCTTCCGGGCCATTCTATAAGGAGGAGTGGAAATATGTTGACTATTTGGAAGTAAGTCAATACCAAAATCTACTTCTCGTTCTGGAGTAAACTTGCAAGATTTTTAGGGAACACATCAACAAATTCATTCACTATTGGAACTGATTGAAAAGTTGGTGATTCTGCCTCCATATCCCTCACTCTAACTAGATGACATATATATCCCTTGAATATTATATTTCTTACCTTAAAATAAGAGATAAACTTACTCTTTGGTGCCATAATATTGCCTTCCCATTAAAGAACTGCCTCATTTGGGAAGTCGAAGTACACTATCTTAGTTGAGCAATCTATGGTGGTATAGCAAGAAGCAAACCAATCCATACCTATTATAACATCAAATTCCACCATTTCCAACTCAATAAGGTCAGCCAATGTGTCACAGTCACAAACAGTTACTACATGGTCATAATAAACCCTTTTAGCTATGATAGATTCTCCAGTTGGTGTAGATACTTCAAATGGTTTGTTTAATAATTTAGGTATTCTCTTAAGCTTTCCAGTAACTAGTGGAGTTATGTATGATAGTGTAGAATCAGGGTCAATTAATGCATATACATTATGTGAAAAGATGGACAATGTACCTGTGACCACATCGGGTGAAACTTCCAAATTCTGCCGACTCCCCAAACCTTAAGTGTGATTCTAGACTCTGCTAGAGCTAGCTACCCCTCTAACACCTCTACCATGACTTATAGGTGCTTGTTGACCCCTACCTAATGGAGGAATAGATGATGATGACGCAACAACTGACCTAGCAGGACGTGTTAGATCACCCATGTGTCTCCGCAAGTAATCTCTCATAATATGCCCTAGCACCCCACACCAATAACAAGCATCTATCCCAACATGGAACGTACCTAAGTGACTTCTCCCATATTGTTTACAAGGCTGCCTAGGAGTCATTTGTTGTCTTGCTGAATATCCCGTTGTCCATGTACCTTGTCCTTTACTTCTTTGACCAAATTGATTACTTCTAGACCATTGGAGTTTTGGTGAGCACTAGCTGCAGAGTAAGAGGATGATGGCCTTGGTGATTTGTTAGAAAACCAAGGCCTAAGCTCACCTTGTGGTGGTGTAAACTGCCTTGTAGATCTGGCCCTCTTGGACTACCCCCTTTCCAACTCTTGTGTCCTTTTTTGCCTCTGATCCTCCAATTTTTGTGCAAAAGCTTGCATACTCACTATATCTATATCATTATTAAAAGAAGCAATGGTGCAGTCTCTAACCAGATATGAATCCAACCTATCCACATATCGATGAACTCTATCTTCCATAGTAGCAACTACATTTGGAGCATACCTGGCTAGGGAAATTGAAGGCTATACTCCCTTACGCTCATATTACTTTGGTAGAGATTCAAGAACTGATCTGCACGGGCCTCTCGGATCTCTAATGGCAGGTAATGGTCAAGAAATGCCTCTTTGAACTCCTTCTAGGTAGTTGAAGGTGCATCTATACCCTTAGCTCGCTTCTAAGCTTCATACCACAATATAGCTACACCCTTCAATCAGTATGATGCTAGTTCAATAGCTTATGTACCATTCATATGTATAGCATCTAAAATGTGATGAATCGGATCAATAAAGTCTTGTGCAACTTCATTAAGATCCGACCCAGAGAAGGATGGAGGGTCCAAATTAAGGAAGTCATTATATCCTTGTGCTAGCTTCCCTCTTCGCACTATTTGCAACTATAATTGGACCTTCTTGTCAAGGACCTTGACCAAAAACTATACGAGTCAATAGTTGGACTGCATTTCTTAGATCCTCCATGGTGGCATCGATAGGTAGTTCTGTGGGAATGTCACGACCCAAGCCTAGGTCCTAGGTGTGATACAACGTAAGGGGAACTCGAAGGGACCCCAAGCAAGCATCTTAGAACATCATTACACATCCTTGGTCATGAAAGCAATAAAATAAGCATCAAGAGGTAAAAAAGTGGGACAAGCAGGCTTAGGGAAAGCACTTTCATATCATAGACATCAAGAACAATAGAGCCAAGGCTCTTAGCATAGATGCACAACATGTCCAAAAAGCATCTCTATATATAGATAAGAGTGGAGGACAAGACAAAGCAACCGGGCTCACCCTCATAGTCAAAATAGATAATAAAGAAGAATGTCTCAATACATAATAAGAGCAACATAGACTAAGGTCCCCGATGTGTAGGACTCACCAACTAGCTTGAGAAGTTTCAAACAAGCCACGTGGAGGAGGAGGATTATCAACTTGGGCACCGGTTCCTACATGGTGATATCATGTAGACAATAGTATGCGTTAGTACATTTGAATGTACTAAGTATGTAAGATACAATGCAATAAGAAGTAGGCATCATAGTTAAAATGCATTGTAATAGGCAATAGGCATAATATACCAATATGGCATGGACCAATGCATAAGTAAACATGCTTAAATAGCTCATGCTCATATAGGATATCATATGTGTAGAAGATACCAAGCTAGATTTCCGAAGTACAAACCCCTTGGTAGGTTAGTGATGATGTCGCCCTATCACTTAGGTGTTGAGGTACAAACCCTTCACTAGGTTGGTGATGATGAGGCCCCATCACCTCGGTGGAGAAGTACAATCCCTTCACTAGGTTGATAAGTAAAACCCCCATCTAGGTTATTGATGATACCGCCCCATCACTAGATGGAGAAATACAAACCATTCACTAGGTTGACGAGTACAAACCCCCATCTAGGTTATTCGAGTTCTTAGGCCCGCTGGAATGGGCATGGTTTAATGCAACACTTTATATACATTTTTTCAAATACATAAGCTAATCTAATCATTATATAGTCAATCATATCATATCTCATGCTTTGGACCTTCAATTTCTCAAGAAAGCATAACCAGTCATTTTATCAAACAGTTAGAGGGTATGTAATACTAGTAGTATAAAACCATGAAATGAAGTGACGAAATCAATAAGGAAATTCCATTGTAAAACCATCAGTCAACACCTTGCAACACCCTCAAGAAATATACATCAAAACCCCTCATCAAATCTTACATTAACTCCAACATTTATAGCTCAAAACATAGCAAAACAGTCACAACTTTACACAACTTAAGCATAATTCATAGACATATTCATACTAGTAAACCCAATTATAAAATCAATTTACATCATACAACTTGAGTAAAAGGAGGCTTGGGTATCATGCATGAAAGGAACCCATGAAAGAAACTCATATACCTTAGCTTTAGAGATGAACTTGGTGAAGATTGGAGATAGAGACTTGATGTTTGAAGAAGAACCTTGAAGGAAAACCTTGGCTTAGGATGAGGGTTTTGGGACTTGAATTTGGGAGTGAAAATATAGCTACGTGTTTGAGTTAGTGTTTGGGAATGTTTATGATGATATGAGGGTGAAATATGACTAAGTATAGGTAAAAATACTTTTGGGAACACTTAAGCCCAAGACCCAAAAGCATTGGACCGAGATAGAAATCACTGGCACACAGGTCCGTATCTTTTCTGAGACTCGGACCTATTGAAGAGGTAAAATTAACAAATGTCCACGACAACTATGCGTCAATGCACTACTGTGGATCGATTTTGGATAAGAAAAATTATGGAAAATAAAATTGCTAACCGTTTGCTCTTAATCGTGGTTAGACCCTCTTACCCCTAATTTTGACCCCATGAACAAGAATATGAAGTTGGATTTTGATATCGTGCACTGATTTTGAGATACATGGAATTTAAAATTTTAGGCATTCTGAGACACATTTTCAGACACTTTTCGGGGTCGTTTCAATATCTCGCCCTTGGGAACATTCATCCCCGAATGTAAAAGAGATGTATAAGACGAGTAATCATAAATCAACAAGAATGCAACATTACATTTAAACATCATTTTCAAAACCTCAATATAAGTGTAAAATTATCATAAATTTGTCAACCTAAACATGAATGCATATGAATGAGATAGGGGCTGAAATATAAGACTTGAAATCACATAGCTGAGTTAGAGTTAGTACCTTAGGCTTGAATAGGGTGGAAGAGATAACGATACCGCTTTTGCGTATCCGTCTCAGCCTCCCATATAGCACTCTCAACTTGTTAGTTCCTCCAAAGGAACTTAATGGATGCCACTTCCTTATTCCTCAATCTTTTCACTTGCCAGTCCAAATTCTTAACCAAAGTCTCCTCATAAGTAAAGTTATCCTCTAAAATACCCACAACATCAAGAGGGAGAATAGAATTAGTATCACCAACATATTTTCTCATCATGGATACATGGAACACCAAATGAACCAAATTCATTTCACTAGGCAACTTCAACTCATAAGTCAACTTGATAACTCTCTTAATCACCTCATAAGGACCAACATATCTTGGACTCAACATCTCCTTTTTACCAAAATGGACCACATCTTTCATCGGAGAAACTTTCAAATAGACCCAATCACCCAATTTGAATTTAAGCTCTCTTCTTCTCACATCGGCATAGGATCTTAGACGACTTTAGGCTGTTTTCAACCTTTCCCTAATAATCCTAACCTTCTTAAGAGCCTCCATAAAAAGATACGAACCTAATAAAGCCACTTATCCAACCTCAAACCATCTAATCGGTGATTTACAACGTGTTCCACAAAGAGCCTCAAAAGAAGCCATACCGATAATAGAGAGATAGCTATTGTTGTAGGTAAACTCAATTAATGGAAGATGATCATCCCAACTACCCCTCAACTCTAATACACATGCCCTAAGCATATTTTCAAGGGTTTGATTATCTTTTCGGCTTGGCCATCCATTTAAGGGTGAAAGGTCGTACTAAGGTGAACTTTTGTACCAAGACCTCTTTGAAAAGACCTCAAAAATTCAGAAGTGAATTGTGCACCACGATCCGATATGATGGACAAAGGAACCCCATGTAACCTCACTAACTCATGGATATACGCCCTTGCATTCTCTTCAAGCCCATATGTGGTCTTAACTAGTAGAAAGTGATATGATTTCATCATCCTATCAATCACAACCTAAATATAATCAAAACTTTTTCTAGTCTTGGGAAACCCAACCACAAAATCCATATTAGTCATCTCCCACTTCCAAGTGGGAATCTCTACGTCTTAGGTTAGGCCACTTGGCCTTTGATGTTCAACTTTGACTTGTTGACAAGTATGGTAACCAAAAATAAATTTTGCATTGTCCCTCTTCATGACTCCCCACCAGTACACATCCCTCAAGTCTCTATACATTTTGGTGGAGCTGGGGTGGATAGAATAAGAAGAACTATGGGCCTCATCAAGGATTTTCACTCTCAAACTACCAACACAAGGCACACACAACCTACCATAGTACCTAAGGGCACCATCTCACCCTTGGGAGAAAACATCTATTTTGCCCTCATTCACCAACGTCTTCAATTCAAGAAAGGAGGAGTCAAGATCATGTTTTGTTATCACCTCATCAACCAATGAAGACTTACACCCATCAACAACAACGCCATCATCACCAACCTCTTCCAACCTAACCCCTAATCTAGCCAACTGATTCACCTCCCTAACCATATCCATATCACCACCTTTAACATGGGCTAGGCTACCCATAGAAACACTATTCAAGGGATCCGCCACCACATTTGCCTTACTCGGATGATAGTGCACACTCATATATTCTTTGAGAAGTTCTAACTATCTCCTTTGCCTCAAGTTGAAATCTCTTTGAGTGAAGACATATTGGAGGCTCTTATGATCGGTGAACACATCCACATGCACCACATACAAATAGTAACGCCAAATCCTTATTGCAAAAATAACGACAGCTAACTCTAGATCATGGGTAGGGTAGTTCCTTTTATGTACCGTAAGTTGTCTAGAAGCATAAGCTATACTTACCATTTTGCATCAACACACAATACCAACCAACCCAGGAAGCATCACAATACACTATAAATCCATCAAGCCCATCCGGTAGTGATAATATCGGAGCAGACATAAGTTTGTCTTTCAATGTTTGGAAGCTCCTCTCACACTCGTCGGTCCACACAAACTTGAACTTCATTTGAGTCAATTTTGTCATAGGGGAAGAAATGGAGGAGAACCCACTCACAAACCTTCTATAATAACCTGCTAGGCCCAAGAAATTCCTAATATCCAATGGGGTCAATAGTCTAGGCCAATTTCTAATCACATCAATTTTCATAGGATCCACTTTTATACCATCCCCCTACACCACATGACTCAAGAATGAAACTCCTTCAACCAAAATTCACACTTGTCATATTTAGCATATAATTTCTCCTCCCTCAATGTTTGCAACACAACCCTCAAATGTTCCATATGCTCCTCCTTAATATGTGAATAGATCAATATATATTAAATGAATACCATGATAAAGGAATCAAGGTAGGGTTTGAAGACCCTATTCATTGGGTCCATTAAGATGGTCGGTGCATTGGTCAACCCAAAAGATATCACAACAAATTCATAATGCCCATATCTAGTCCAAAAGTCCGTCTTAGGAATGTAATGCTCCCTCACCCTCACTTGATGATACCCAGACCGAGATCAATCTTAGAGAAATAGCTAGCCCCATGCAATTGGTCAATATAGTCATCAATCCTTGAAAGAGGATACCTATTCTTTATGGTGACCCTATTAAGTTGACGGTAGTCGATGCACATTCTAAATGTCCCATCTTTCTTGTTCACAAACAACACTGGAGCACCCTAAGGTGATTGGCTATGTCTAATAAATTTCTTTTCCAACAAATCTTTCAATTGTTCCTTTAACTCCTTCAACTCCGCCGGGGCCATACGGTTAGGGGGAATAGAGATAGGTTGAGTGTCGAGGAAGAGGTCTATATCAAAATCTATTTTCCTTTCGGGAAGAACATCGGGAAGGTCATTTGGAAAGACACCAAGAACTCATTTACAACCAGAACTAACTCTAAGGAAGGGAGTTTAGACTCCACATCTCTACCTTCACAAGATGATAAAGACACCCGTTAGAGATCAAATTACGGGCTTTAATACATGAAATGAACCTACCCTTGACCACCAAATCTTCAATTTCCCACTCAAGGATGAGTTCATTAGGGAATCGAAACTTGACCCTATGGGTTCTACAATCAATAGAAGCATAGTAGGCATACAACCAATCCATCCCAAGAATCATATCAAAATCTACCATGTTTAATTCAACAAGATCACATGGCAGCAATTTATGGAAAATGCAAATAGGACAACTTCTATAAACTATCCTAGAAATAATATAGGCACCAATAGGACTAGATACTTCATATGATTCATGCAAAAACTCCGGGGCAACATGGAAATTTTTAGCAACAAAAGGGATTACAAAGGAAAGAGTGGCACCCGGGCCCATCAAAGCATACACATCAAAGTCAAAGATTTTCAACATACTGGTAACAATATCTGGAATCTGACCAATCCCCTGCCTCCCATGTAGATCATAAAATCGATTGTGCCTTAGGGCACCAACTTGAGGACTATCTCTACCCAATGGAATAACATTTGCACCCCGGCCCTTGCCACGGTTTCTTGGACAATCCACTCTTTTGTGACCAAGCTCCCCACAATCAAAGCATGCATTAGAGCCCTTCAAACATAGGCCCCTTTGACCCTCCCACTTTTAGGACACACACCAATAAGAGCCATAATACCTACAACATGAGGCCTAGTGAAGTCATTGCCAATCCCTTTATTAGTAGCATGATGAGACCCTTCGCGTTGATAGAACAAGCTACCTCTTAGGAACTTACCCCAAAATGGTTCCTATCAGCCTCATGCCCCCTTCTCTTCCTCAATTTCTTCTCCTCTATTTGCTCAGTATAGGTCATCAACGGAGACAAGTCTATGCACTAATTAGCATGGTGGACTGACATTCTTCACTTACCAAGTGAGAGACCCCAATCACAAATTTGTTCATCCTAAATCTAGGATCGACCACAAAATGTGGAGAATACTTTGAAAGTTGGTTAAACATGAGGGCATACTCCCTCACACTCATATCACCTTGTTTCAAGTTCATAAACTCCACCAACTTAGCTTCTCTAACATCTAGAGGGAAAAATCGAATAAGAAAAGCCAATTTGAACTCCTCCAAATGCACCACATTACCAATCCCCTTCTGTCCCTTCCATTGATCATACCATATTTGGGCTACCCCTTTTGTGTTGGTAAGCCGCCAACTCCACCTTCTTATTCGGCCCAATACTCATGATACTCAAGATCTTGTAAAACTCATAAATGAACTCTTATGGATCTTCATCTACCTTTGACCCAGAGAACACCAGAGGATTCATCTTCATGAAGTCTCTTACCCTAGCTTCTGGGGTAGTAGCATGAGGGGCTTGGACCCCTTAGTTGACTTGGTTGGCCACAACTTGGGCAATCATAGTGAGAGCAACCTAGAACTCACCATTAGTATGTTCCTCCTCGGGAGTTTGGGCCCTTCATCCTCTAGTATTTGCCATGAACTAGCATAACAAAGAACAATCGTTAGGGGCAAAAACTTACCACAAATCTATATCATGACTTAGAACATGAAGAAGGGAAACATTTCCTAAAACATCGCATATCTTCCTATTCATAGTAATGGTGTGCTTCACAAACATGAATAGGATACTAATCGACGCGGTGTGTTGGACTACGAGCATCAGTCAACCTTGTGCTCTGATACCAAGTTTGTCACGACCCAAACCTAGGGCCTAGGTGTGACACAGTGCAAGGAAAACCCGAAGGGACCCCATGCAAGCCTCTTAGAACATCATTACATATAAGAGGTAATAAAATGGGACAACCGGGGCTAAGGGAAAGAACTTTCATATCTAGACATCAAGAACAATAGATTTAAGGCTCTTAGCATAGATACATAACATGTCTAACAAACACCTCGAATACAAAGATAAGAACGGGGACCTAGAAAAAGCAATCGGACTCAATCTCATAGTCAAAATAAATAATAAATAAAAATATCTCAATACATAATAAGAGCAACACAGACTAAGGTCCCTGAAGTGGTGGACTCACCAACTAGCTTGAGTAGTATCGAACTAGCCACGTGGAGAAAGGGGATGATCAATTTGGGCACCATTTCCAACATAGTGATATCATGTAGGAAAGAGTATGCATTAATACATTTGAATGTGCTATGTATGTAGGATGCAACGCAATAAGAATTAGGCATCATAGTCAAAATGCATAACAATAGGCAATAGGTACAATATAATAATATGGCATGTGTGAATAATGCATAAGTAAACATACTTAGGTAGCTCATGCTTATATAGGATATCATATGTGTAGAAAAGACCATGCTAGATTTCCAAAGTGCAAACCCCTTGGTAGGTTAGTGATAATGCCGCCCCATCACTTAGGTGGTGAGATACAATCCCCTTACTAGATTGGCGATGATACCACCCCATCACCCTGGTGAAGAAGTACAAACCTTTCAATAGGTTGATGAGTACAAACTCCTATATAGATTAGTGATGATGTCTCCCTATCACTAGGTGGAGAAGTACAAACCCTTCACTAAGTTGATGAGTACAAACTCCTATCTAGATTATCCGGGTTCTTAGTCCCCCCGGATTAGGCATAGTCTAATGTAATACTTTATATAGAATCCATCATACACATAAGCTTAGTTCATCATCATATAGTCAATTATATCATATCTCATGCTTTGGACCTTCAATTCCTTAACAAATCATAACCGGACATTTTATCAAATACTTATAGGGTGTGTAATGCTAGTATAAAATTAGGAAATATAGAGATAAAGTCCAATAAAATCCATTGTAAAACCCTCAATCAACACCTTGCAATACCCTCAAGCAAAATACATCAAACCATTCATCATATCTTAAACTAGCTCCAAGATTTATAGCTCAAAACATAGCAAAACAGTCACAAAATTACATAGATTTAACATAGTTCATAATAGTAAACCCAATTGTAAAATCAACTTTAAATCATGCAATTTGAGTAAAGGAGTCTTGATTATCATGGGTGAAAGGAACCCATAAAAGAAACCCACATACCTTAGCTTAGAGATGAACTTGGTGAAGATTGAAGATGGAGACTTGAAGCTTGAAGAAGAATCCTGAAGGAAAACCTTATCTTAGGATGAGGGTTTTGGGACTTGAATTTGGGAGTGAAAATATGGCTAAGTGTATGAGTGTGTATTGGGGAATGTTAAGGATGACATGAGGTTGAAATATGACTAAGTATAGGTAAAAACATGTTTGGGAACACTTAGGCCCAAGACCCAAAAGCCTTGGACCGAGATAGAAACCAATGGTAACAAAATACACAGGTCCACATCTGGTCAGCGAGGCAGATCTATTACAGAGGCCAAATTAACACATGTCCGCAACAGCTATGCATCGCGGCACTGTCGAGGATCGATTCTGGGTAAGAAAAATTATGAAACATTAAATTTCTAATTGCTTTCTCCTAAATCAGGGTTGGACCCTTCTCCCCCTAATATTTACCTAGAACAAGAATATGAAGTCATATTTTCAATATCGCACATGGATTTAGAGATATACAAAATCTAAATTTTTGACCATTCCAAAGCACATTTTCGGGCACTCTTTGGGGTCGTTTCAGGGAATTGCACTACTTCCTGCTTCATCAGGAGTTTGAGGAGTTGGAGATATCTGTGACGGAGACTCATCTTGAGCCTCAGTTTGTTGTCTCACCTGAGTAGGTAACACCTCTACTTTCTTGCCTTTGCCTTTGTTTTTCCCAATTTATGGCATACTTTCTGTTCAAAACAATTTAGATGTTAGACACAATCCACCTACAACACTTGGCTCTACGGCATGATCTAAAGAATGAAAGAAAAGTGAAAACTCCTAAATGCCATGTAGTCTCATGCTTATAAATGTGGTGCACAACACATCCATAAACAAGACTCTACATAGGTACGGGTTTGTAGATTCCCTAGGATGACTCGCTCTGATACAACTGTTGTCACGTCCAAAGTCCCATTGAGGCGGACTGGCATCCGTTCTGGATAAGGCTCGAGAGAACTAACCTGTACCGATGCACTCTCTATACATATTATAAGGTTTTTCCATATTCAACATACTTTCAAGAAAGTAGACAGTAGTTATAAGCCAAAAGGAAATAGATATGACTAGGTCATTGGAACCATGATGTCTAATGTACGAAACATGACCACACTTTAATTTACATTATCGACAAAGTCTCTAGATAAGGAAAACTATCTAAGAAGGTTCGGGACAGGCCCCACCTTATTACTAACTATATAATACAAAAATATAAGATCTAGATACACAAAGCCCCAATACAACCTAGAGCACAATAACAGAAGTTGGATGTCTTGTACTCCTACTGGGAAGATCTACTAGCTCATTTACCTACAGCATGAAATACAAGTCCTCCGTAAGGGACATCAGTATGAGATAATGTACTGAATATGTAAGGTAAGAAGTACTATACATGAAATAAGAACTCAAATGAAATCATGCACTGGTATAAAGATAAGAGACCACCTTTACTCATATTGTGGAATCATATACTTTATGTCCTTTTTATTACTTTATCTTTGTTTACTGTATAATATATTTACAATGTGTAATACAAGTTACCTGCTGATTAGTGGCAGATCTATATCGAGATTATCCCATTCTCGGTTGCCATTCCCCCCGGGATACCTCCGGTAATATGGGATCAACCCATGGTAGGTGATTCCTCCACCCGTGAGATACCACCCATCAATAAATAACTTACTTTATCTTTTATTTACTTTTGAAATGATTCTCTAGGTAGTAATAACAGTTGAGTTGTAGGACCATAGATATAACATGTGACATATAAATAACTACACAAGACAATACCACAATGAAAAGAGTAGGTTACACAAATAATAAAATACGTAGGAGATGAAACAACTCATGAACTTTTCTTAGCAAAAATAACTCATGTATCTTGCAATCCAAATATGTATGCAGATTTGCAAATGACTATGTATGGAAGCATAGGAATAGGTAAAGAGTGGAGACATGATTATTAGTTATGTCGGAGTTGGTAAGTGCCTTTATGTGCCAAGGAAGAGTCTAGATTTCGTGCCAAGTAATACGAAATCAAGTAGTCTAACATACCTTGTTGTATGACCTCGTTATCACCCCGAAGTAAGCTCCTTTTACCCCAAATATTTATCTACAATAGAGTGGGTGATAAAACTAGTATTAGCAGCAAATTAACATATCTTGGCAGTCCAATCTCATAAAATTATACCGCATGGGCAGCAAGCGTATAATTATCAACCCAAGAGTATTCTTTCAGTCTTTCCATCTCTAATCATATTTTCTAATACACATTCTCATATACATATTATGTCCATCTTGTTTTAATGTCATAATAGTCTCACAACAGCCCACAAAGCAAACACATAACAATTATACACAACATATAAGTAGGCAGCATAACATTACATCAATTTGCTACATTTCGACAACAATAATTCCAAACCTGTACCAACTTCAACCAAATTTTTCCCACCATATATACATGTAAAAGTAGTACTAAAACAGTCCAAAATCAGTTCTCAAAATAGGTGGAGGATGTGAGACCATAGTCTTTAATCAATCAGCCCATAATTTCTACTAACAATACATTTAGGATAACACACTAAAACTCGATTGTTTACATTGAACAAAATAGTGCAGTGACCTTGATAGATCATTACAAAACTAAACCTTGTTAAAAACATAAATCTTACTTCATATCCAGCCAAAAAAGAAGAGAAAAGTTTCCAAATAAATAAGAAAAGTGTACAACAATCTTCGGCTTCCCCTCTTCCTCCTCATTATACTGCTGAGATACAACAAGAATTGAACACATTCTATCCAAAACTTTCACCACAAGTATAACCAGCCTAGTCTCTTATTTTCATGAACAAACCATACTAAATACACAAGTATTTTTACTTGCCTTTACCTTCAAGGTTGAGAGCCATTTCAAGAACCCTAAAAGTGTCTTGTGGCTACTTTACAAAATCAAGAAAGAGTAGAGAGAAAACTTTAAGAAAATCTATTTTTTTCCAATGTTGAGAATAAGTTGAAGGAGTTGCTTGTAAGCCCTTTAAACAAATATTTTGGCTGAATTTCTTTTGGATTTTAATCCTTATTTTATTAAGTTAGTAATATACCTATTTTTCCTTTTTACTTGGGCCTTACTAGGTTCAAATTTGATGAGCCTTGACTGCCCACCTTTCTCTCTTTACTTCATTTTTTTGGGCCCAAATCACCAAGTGAATTATGAATGTACTTGGGCCCTTCTTATTATTTATCTTGGGCTGCAATTGTTTTCCATTGACGATGCTAAAACACGGGCTCAAATTACACCTTTAACATGAACTTTATTCATTATTAGGCTTTGGACAGATTCAGTGTCGGGCCTCGTCTTCGTCTATCTAGCCTATTTAAGCTAAGCACATAGGTGACTCACTTGCTAGCTTCCTAAGTCCTATAGGCATCTCATTTCTTTCACTTCATTTAAGGCCGTGATCTTCTCATTTTGACTTAAAACTTATATACACTTACTCATCTTAAGCATTAGATGTACACATAGACTTTTAAGCTGAAGTTCAAGCACTTTTAAAAGTAGGTGCTGATTTAACCAAGCCATATCAAGTTCCATTTGCATAAGACTAGTACATGTAAGATGTAGAGTGTTACACAACTAGTGAGAGTTAAATTTGATGATGTTGAGTCTGCTACTCTTGAGTCAGTCCCGATTATGAATGAGTTTTTGAAAGTGTTTCTTGAGGATCTTCCTGGAATCCGCCCTAATTGGGAGATTGAATTTAGGACTAATGTTCTTCTTGGAACCTAGCCTATCTCAATTCCACCTTATAGGATGGGCACCACTGAGTTGAAAGAATTGAAAGAACAATTGAAAGATTTGTTAGAGAATGGCTTCATAAGGCTGAGTATTTCTCCTTGGGGTGCCCCTATCCTATTCTTGCGAAAGAAAGATGGGGCTCTCAGAATATGTATTGAGTATAGGCAACTAAACAAGGTCACTATAAAGAATAAGTATCCTCTCCCAAGATAGATGATTTGTTTGACCAACCTTAGGGTGCCTCTTGTTTGTCAAAGATAAACCTCAAATCTGGCTACCATCAGTTGAAACTAAGGGAATGTGATATTCCAAAGACAGCCTTTAGGACAAGATATGGACATTTGGAGTTCTTGGTCATATCCTTTGGGTTGACGAATGCACCTGCAACTTTCATAGAGTTGATGAGTAGAGTATTCAGATAGTATCTTGATATGTTTGTGATTGTTTTCATCCATGACATTTTGGTGTATTTGAGATATGAAGAGGAACATGACAATCACCTCAGGTTTGTCCTCCAAACACTTAAGGAACATGACTTGTATGCAAAATGCTTGAACTGTGAATTCTGGCTTAAGTCAATGGCTTTCCTAGGCCATATTGCCTCTGATGATGATATTCGAGTAGATGCTCAGAAGATTGAAGTGGTTAAGAACTGGACCATACTGACCTCTCCAACTACCATAAGAAGTTTCTTGGGATTGGCAGGCTACTAACGCAGATCTTTTAAGGGGTTTTCTTCCTTATTCATACCATTGACTAAGTTGACTCAGAAAAAGGTCAACTTTCAGTGGTCCGAGGAATGTGAGAAAAGTTTCCAAAAGTTGAAGAGTAGACTTACTACTGAACTAGTTCTAACATTGCCTAATGGAACAGAGGACTTTGTGATTTATTATGATGCTTCAAGAGTCAGATTGGGATGTGTGCTGCTGAAGAGAGGGAAAATGATAGCCTATGCTTCAAGACAACTTAAGATTCGTGAGAGGAACTATAAAACCCATGATCTGGAGTTGTTAGTTATGGTGTTTGCACTTAAAATCTGGTGCCACTACTTGTATTAAGTGCATGTGGATGTGTTCACTGACAACAAGAGCTTGTAGTATATCTTCAACCAGAAATAGCTCAACCTGCGATAGAGAAGATGTTGGAATCGTTCAAGGATTACGACATGAGCATTCTCCACCATCCAGTTAAAGCTAACATTGTTGCTGACGTTCTTAGCAGGTTGTCAATGGGTAGCACGACCCAT
This sequence comes from Solanum ossicruentum, assembly GCA_025774065.1. Classification (NCBI taxonomy): domain Eukaryota; kingdom Viridiplantae; phylum Streptophyta; class Magnoliopsida; order Solanales; family Solanaceae; genus Solanum; species Solanum ossicruentum. Next base: position 19,636 of record JAOTQR010077424.1, on the reverse strand, counting down.
ATTGAGGAAGGAAATGAGGAACTAGCTAAGGAAGTGCATCGATTTGCTCAATTGGGAGTTCAACTTGAGAAGAATGATGAAGGAGGAGTTAATATTCAGAACGGGCCTACTTCATCTTTGGTGCTAGAGATAAAAGAAAAGCTAGATCAAGATCTTGTCATAATCCAATTGAAGGATGTTTTCCATAAACAGAAAGTGATGGTCTTCTCCAAAAGGGGAGATGGGGTGTTGAGATACCTCAGTAGATTGTGCGTCCCATACATTGATGGTATTCTAGATATATTCATGGTTGAAGCTCACAGCTCTAGATATTCCATTCATCCTTGCCCTACCAAGATGTACCATGACTTGAGATAAGTCTATTGCTGGAGTGGAATAAAGACGGATATTGTTGATTTATCTCAAAATGCCTGAATAGTCAGCAAGTGAAAGTTGAGTATCAAAGGCTATGTGGATTAGCTCAGAACTTCAAGATTCTAGAATGGAAGTGGGAGATGATCAATATGGACTTCATTACTGGTCTATCGAGGTCTTGAAAGCATCATGATTCGATATGGGTGATTGTGGATAGGTGACCAAAGTGACTCACTTCTTAGCAGTTAAGACAACTAACACTGCAGAGGAGTAGCCAAGTTGTACATCTAATAGATTATGAGGTTGCATGGAGTTCCCTTGTCCATAATCGCGGACAGAGGAGCCCAATTCACCTCCCAATTTTAGAGATCGTTTGTCATGCCCAAAGCCTCGTTAAGGCAGACTGGCACCCATTATCGATAAGGCTCGGGAGAACCAACCTATATCCATGCACTTTCTATACATATTATAAGGGATTTCTACATTCAAGATGCTTTCAAGAAAATAAATAGTAATAACAAGCCAAAATGATATATATGACTAGGCCGTTGGGGCCACGTTGTCCAAAGTACGTGACATAACTACACTTTAATTTAAATAGTCTACAAAGCCTCTAGATAAGGAAAAGTATCTAATAAGCTTCCGGACAGGCCCCGCCTTGATTAACTATACAATACAAAAGTATAGGCTCTAGACACACACAAAAAGCCCCAAAGCAACCTGGGGCTCGGTAACAATAGCAGGATATCTTGTACTACTACTTAGGAGAGCTACTAGTGCATATACCTACAGCATGAAATGCAGGTCCCCCTCAAGGGATGTCAGTACAAGATAATGTACTAAATATGTAAGGTAGGAAATACTGTATGGTAAGTAATAACTCAAATGAAATTATCCACTGGTGTAAGGATAAGAGACCACCTTTAGTTCTACTGCGGAATCATCTACTTTATGTTCTTTTTATTACTTTACCTTTACTGTATAATCAGTACACAACATGTAATATAAATGACCAGCTGCTCAGTGGTAAATCTATATTGGGATCAGCCTCCTAGGGCTTCTCCCCATAATGGGATCAACCCTGGCTAGGTGATTCTTCCACCCCTCGGGTTACCACCCATCAATAAGCACTATACTTTATCTTTTATTTACCTTTGAGATGATTCTTTTGGTGGTCATAATATTGGAGCTATAAGACTGTAGATGTAGCATGTGATATGTCAATAATCCTATAGTACAATACAAAAATAAAAAGAGTACGTTACACAAATAAAGAAATTTGTATGAGATAAAACAACTCGTGAACTTTATTTAGCAACAGGAACTCATGGAACTTGGTATCCATGTATATATGTAGATTTAAAGGTGACTATGTATGGGAGCATATGAACATGTGAAAGATTGAAGACATGGTTAATAGTCATGTCGAAGTTGGTAAGTGCCTTTATGTACCAAGGAAGAATCTAGATTTCATGCCAAGTAATACGAAATTGAGTATCTTCACATACCTCGATATATGACCTTGTTATTACCTCAGAGTAACCTCCTTTTCCCTTAAATATTTATCTACAATAGAGTAGGAAAAAATACTGGTATTAGCAGTTAAGAAGCACTTCTTGGCAGTCCAATCTTTTAAAAAAGTAACATTTGGGCAACAAGCTTGTATTTAGCAACCCAAGGGCATTCTTTCAACCTTTTCGCTTATAATCATATTTTCTAATAACCATTCTTATGTACATGTAATATAAAACTTATTTCAAACCCCTAAAAATCTTACAACAACTGACAAGGTATAAGACAGATCAATCTTAAACAATACACAAATAGGCAGCATCATATTACGTATTCTCGCTACATTTTGATGTCAATAATCTCGAACTTGTTTCAAATTTAACCAGACTATATCCAACATTATATACACATAAAAGTAGTCATATAATAGTCCACAAGTAGTCCCAAATTATGTAAAGGTCATGGAACAACAATTCCCAACTACCACCCCACAAGTTAGTACTAAGAACACAATTGCGATATCATATAAGAACTCACTTTTACGGACTGTAAAAGTGGTGTTGCAGCTATTCTACATAAATACAGAACCAAAAATCATTAATAATAGAAACCTCCCTTCATAATAAATCCAACCAAGAAAAGAAAATCTCCGAAATAAACAAGAAATGTGTACAACAATCTTGGAACACATGCTGTCCAAAATTTCAGCACAAATAATACCAGCCTAGTTCTCTTGTTTTTCATGAAAAACCATAATAAATACATAAATATAATTACTTACCTTTACCTTCAAGGTTGAGGGCCTCTTTGAACCCTAAAAGCTTCTTATGGTTGCTTTACGGAGTCGAGAAAGAATAACAAATAACCCTTGTGAAAGCTGAAGTTTTCCAAGTTTAAGAATGACATAAAGGTGCTTATTGTAACCCCTTTTAAAGGATTTCTTTGGCTAAATTTCTTTTAAATTTTGTGCCTTATGTTATCAAGTTAGTAATGTAACATTTTTCCCCTTTCTTTGGCCTTATTGGGCTGCAAACTGATGGGCCTTGGCTGCCCATTTTCCCCCCCTCTCCTTACTTAGTTTGGGCCCAAATCATTAAGTAAGTTGTGATGTATTTGGTCCCTTTTCCTTTTCTTCTTGGGCTGTAAATATTTTTCATTTATGATGGTAAAATGTTGGCTCAAGTCATACCTTTAACTCGAACTTTATTCATTATCGGCCTTGGACAAATTCTGTATCGAGCCTCGTCTCCGTCTAGCTAGCAAGTTTATGATAAGCAAGTAGGTGACTCACCTGCTTGCTTCCTAAGTCCTACAAGAACCTCAATTCTCTCACTTTATTTAAGGCATCTGCCTCCCCAATTTGACTTAAACTTATATACAATCACTCATCCTAAAATTTAGACGTACATATAGTCTTCTAATCTTAAACTCAAGCACTTTTAAAAATGGTCGCTAAATTGGCCAAGCCACATAACATTCCATTTGCATAGAACTAGTACATGTAAGGTGTGGGTTTTACATCCTCCCCCCCCCTCTTGGGAACATTGGTCCTCGAATGTCAGCATAATTGGATATCTTAACCAAGTTTAAACCTTTACTTAAACAAACTTTTGATAATATAACAAGTACTCAAACACACATACCTATTATGGACCCAATTCTGTATGTTGGATTTTCTCTTTAGCTTCAAATAAGTAAGGGTATTTTGATTTCATCACTTCCTCAGCCTCCCATATTATCTCTTCTGCCTGCTGGTTCCTCCAAAGTACTTTTACTCAAGCTATTTCTTTGTTCCTTAGCTTCTTAACTTGACAATCTAGAATAGCAACAGGTACCTCTTCATATGTGAGATCTTCTGTAACTACACATCTTTAATAGTAGTGATACTGGATGAGTCACCTATGCATTTTCGAAGCATTGAGACATGAAAAACTAGATGAGCCATCGAAAGCTCTTGGGTAGCTCTAATTCATATGTAACTTGCCCAAACTTATTAATAATTTTATATGGCCCTATGTCACGTGCACTCAGTTTTCCTTTCTTACAAAATCTCATAACACCTTTCATTGGAGATACCTTCAAGAATACCCAATCTCTTACTGAAAATTCCAGTCCTCTCTTTCTAGCATCCGCATATGATTTGTGATGACTTTGGGCTGGTTCTAGCTACTATTATATTGCCCTAATTTTCTCTATGGCTTATTGTACTAGATCTGGCCCAAGCAAGGTAGTTTCACTGACTTCAAACCATCGAATTGGTGACCAACATTTCTTTCCATACAAAGCTTCATAAGTTGCCATCTTGATACTCGAGTGGTAGCTATTATTATAGGAAAATTGAATAAGTGGCAAATGATCTACCCAACTACCTTCAAAGTCGAATGCATAAGCTCGCAAGATATTTTCAAGTTTTTGAATAGTGCATTCTACTTGACTATCTGTCTGAGGGTGGAAAGTTGTACTCAAATTCACTTTTGTCCCTAAGCTTCTTTGGAAGGACTTTCAAAACTTTGTAGTGAATTGAGCTCCTCTATCAGATATAGTAGAGATTTGGACTCCATGTCACCTGATATCTCATTGAGGTATAGGTTGGCATACTCTTCAGCTGTATAATTACTCTTCACTGGCAAGAAGTGTGTTGATTTTGTGAGTCTATGAACTATTACCCATATGGAGTCAAACATCTTAAATAAGCGAGACAACCCAGTAACAAAATCCATATTAATCGTATATCACTTCCATGTTGGAAGCTATATACATTACATATAACCTCCTGGCTTTTGGTGCTCTAATTTGACTTGTTGTCAATTTGGACATTGAGCCTCAAATTCTAGAAGGTCCTTTTTCATGCCTCCCAACAAAAACATTCCCTTCAGGGCATGATACATCTTAGTTGATCCTGGATGGATGGAATATCAGAAATGATAGGCTTCTTCCATTATCCTCTTTCATAGTCCATTAATATTTGGCGCACATAATCTATTTTGGCAAGAAAGTACTCCATTTGGTGTAAGGTCAAAAATCTTTATTGCACCTTGACTCACCTTGTCTTTAAGATGTTGTAAAACAGGATCCTCAAACTACTTTTCTTTAACCTCCATTACCAATGAAGACTCCGCAGCATTATGCACAACCACCCTTTCCGTTGGTGTTTCGAGAACAAAAACTCCCAAACTAGCTAGTTGTCATAGATCCTTAGCCACACCTTGACTTACCATAGCTTGATATCTAATAATCGTGATTTCCTTATGACTACAAGCATTGGCTACCGCATTTGCCTTCCCTGGGTGCTAAAGAATATCAACGTCATAATTCATTATTAGATCTAGCCATGTCTGTTGTCTTAAATTTAGGTCTTTCAGCTTAAAGATGTACTGCAGTCTCTTATGATCAGAATATATGTCAGTATGAACCCTATACAGATAGTGGCCCCATATTTTTTCAGAGAAAACACAACTACCGCTAGCTCAAGATCATGTGTAGGGTAGTTCTTTGCATGTGGTCGTAGTTGTTTAGAGGCATAAGCAATTACCCAACCATGCTATGTCACTACATACCCTAAGCCAACTTTTGAAGTGTCATAATACACGGCGTATCCCTCAGTGCCTTCTGTAAGTACTAGCATAGGCGCAGAATTTAGCTTATTTTTCAGCTCTTGGAAGCTCCTTTCACATGCATCATTCTGTTGGAACTTGGTTTCTTTATGTGTCAACTTTGCTAGAGGTGCAGAAATAGAAGAAAAATCTTCAACAAACCTTCTATAATAACCTGCCAACCCTAGGAAGCTCCGAACTTCTATGTGTGTTGTTGGCCTTAGCCAATCTTTCACAACCTCTATCTTTTGTCAATCAACTTTTATTCCTTCATTAAACACAATAAGACCCAACAATGGCACCGATTTTAGCCAAAATTCACATTTGGAAAACTTGGCATACAACTGTCAATCAGGAGGAACTTGTAACATCTGTTGTAAGGGATTTACATGGTCATCTTCTGACCTTGAATATACAAAAATATCATCAATAAATACTATCACAAAAACATCCAAGAATGGCTTGAATACCCTATTCATCAGATACATAAAAACTACTGGTGCATTCGTTAGTCCATATGACATAGCAAAATATTCAAAGTGACCTTAGCATGACCTAAAAGCTATCTTGCATATATCTTTCTCCTTCACCCTCACTTGGTGATAACCTGATCTCAAATCAATTTTTGAAAAGTATTTGGCATCCTATAACTAATCAAATAAATCATCAATCCTGAGGAGGGGGTATTTATTATTAATTGACACCCTCTTCAATTGTCGATAGTCAATACACATTCTTAAGGTGCCATTCTTTTATGTATAAATAACATTGGTGCAACCCAAGGGGACACACAAGGTCTTATAAAATCTTTCTCTAATAAGTCTTTTAACTGCTCCTTCAATACACTGAATTCTACCGGGGCCATTCTATATGGAGGGATAGAAATAGGTTGAGTGCCTGGAAGTAAGTCAATACCAAAATATACTTCTCGTTCTAGAGGTAAACCTGGAAGATCTTCAGGAAAGACATCAACTTATTTATTCACTAATGGAACTGATTGAAGAGTTGGTGATTCTGCCTCCATATCCCTTACTCTAACTAAATGATGTATATACACCTTAGATATCATCTTTCTTGCCTTAAAATAAGAGAAAAACTTAACTTTTGGCACCCCAATATTGCCTTCTCATTCAAACTACCTCATTTGGAAAGTGGAAGTATACTATCTTAGTTCGGCAATCCATGGTGGCATAGCAAGAAGCTAACCAATCCATACCCATTAAAACATCGAATTCTACCATTTCTAACTCAATAAGGTCAGCAAATGTGTTGCGGTCACAAATAGTTAATACAATGTCATAATAAACCCTTCTAGCCATAATAGATTCACCAGTTAGTATAGACACTTCAAATGGTTTGTTTAGTAATTAAGGCATTTTCTTAAGCTTCTCAGCAACTAGTGGGGTAAAGTATGATAATGTAGAACCAGGGTCAATTAATGCATATACATTATATGAAAAGATGGACAATTTACCTGTGGCATCATTTGGTGAAGCTTCCAAATTTTGGTGACTCCCCAAACCATATGTGCGATTCTGGACTCTACTAGAGCTAGCTGCCCCTCTTAAGCCTCTACCATGACTTGTATGTTCTTGTTAACACTACCTAATAGAGAAACTAATGATAATGATGCAATAGTTGACCTAGTAGATTGTGTTATATCCATCATATGCCTCCTCGAGCAATCTCTAATCATATGCCCTAGCGCACAACACCAATAACAAGCATATGTCCCAACACGACCTATACCTGGATGACTTCTTTCACACTGTTTACAAGGTTGCCTAGGAGTTATTTACTGGCCTGCTGAATATCCTGTTTTCCGTACACCTTGCTCTTCACTTCTTGGACTAAACTAATTACTTATAGACCCTTGAAGTTGTGGTGGAGCATAGGCTGCAGAGTAGGAGGGTGAGGGGCTAGGCAGTATATTAGAAAATCGAGGCCTAAGCTCACCTTGGGGTGGTGTAAACTACCCTGTGGACCTGGCCCTCTTGGACTGCGCCCTTTCTAACTCTAGTGTCCTTCTCCTTTGCCTCAGATCCTCCAGTTTCTGTGCAAAATCTTGCATCCTTGCTATATCCATGTCTTTATTCTAGAAAGCAATGGTACAATCTCTAACCAGATATGAATCCAATCTATCCACATATAGATAAACTCTATCTACCATAGTAGCAACTATATTAGGAGCATACCTAGCCAGGGAATTAAATTGAAGGCTATACTCCCTCACGGTCATATTTCCTTGGTAGAGGCTCAAGAACTGATCTTCATGGGCCTCTCGGATTTCTAATGGCAGGTATTGGTCAAGAAATGCCTCTTTAAACTCTTTCCAAGTAGTTGGAGGTGCATTTGTATCTTTGGATTGCTTCCACGCTTCATACCACAGTATAGCCACACCCTTCAATCTATATACTGCTAGGTCAATAGCTTTTGTATGACACATATGCATAACATCTAATGTGTGTTGGATCTGATAAATAAAGTCTTGGGGATCTTGATTATCTGACCTAGTGAAGTATGGATGGTCCAAATTAAGAATGTCACATATCCTCGTTCTAGCTGCCCTATTCACACCACATGTACCTATAGTTAGACCTTCCTGTCTTTGACCTTGGCCAACAACTGTACGAGTCAATAGTTGGATTGGATTTCTCAGAAACTGCACAGTAGCATCGGTGGGTGGATCTTAGGGGAATTTCACTACTTCCTGGTTCATTAGGAGCTGGAGAAGTTGGAGATTTCTGTGATAGAGACTCATATTCAGCTTCATTCTGTTGTCTTACCCAACTGGGTATACCAACCACCACTACTACTTCCTTGCCTTTACCTTTGTTTTTCCTGGTTTTTAGCATACTTGTTATACAAAACAATTTAAAGGATATAAATAATCGAATTATTATGCTTGGCTCTATGGAATGATCTAACGAAAGAAAAGAAAGTGACAACTCCTAAATGCCATGTAGCCTCCTACAAAGAGACGACTTTGTAGACTCCCTAGGACGACCCGCTCTATTCCACTTTTATCATGCCCAAAGTCCCATTAAAGAAGACTGGCACCCATTACCGATAAAGCTTGAGAGAACCAACCTATATCCATGCACTTTCTATACATATTATAAGAGATTTCTACATTCAACATACTTTTAAGAAAGTAAACAGAAATAACAAGCTAAAAGGAAATGCATATGACTAAGCCGTTTGGGCCATGTTGTCTAAAGTAGGAGACATAACCATACATTAATTTGCATAGTCTACAAAGCCTCTGGATAAACAAAAGTATCTGATAAGGGTCACGACAGGCCCTATCTCAACTAACTCTACAATGCAAAATATAAGCTCTAGACACACACACACAAAGCCCTGAAGCAACCTGGGGCTCGGTAATAATAGTTGGATATCTTGTACTCCTACTGAGGATAGCTACTAATGTCGGTACCTACTGCATGAAAAGCAGGTCCGCCATAATTGGTATTAGTACGAGGTAATGTATTGAATATGTAAGGCAGGAAATACTCTATGTGAAGCAACAACTCAAATGAAATTATGCACTGGTGTAAGGATAAGAGATCACCTTTAGTTATATTGTGGAATCATGTACTTTATGTTTTTTATTACGTTACCTTTACTGTATAATCTGTACACAACATGTAATACAAATGACCAACTAATCAGTGGTAAATCTATATCGAGATTGGCCCTAGCTAGACTTTTCCTTTCACCCCTAGGGCTACTCCCCATAATGGGATCGACCCTAACTAGGTGATTCTTCCACTGCTTGAGTTACCACCCATGAATAAGCAATATACTTTATCTTTTATTTACCTTTGAGATGATTCTTTTGGTTGTCATAATATTGTAGATGTAGAACTGTAGATGTATCATGTGACAAGTAAATAATCATACAAGACAATATAACAATGAAAAGAGTACGTTACACAAATAATGAAATGTATAAGATGAAACAACTTATGAACTTTTTTTTAGCAACTTGAAACCATATAACTTGGTATCCACGTATGTATGCAGATTTGTAGGTGACTATGTCTGGGAGCATATGAACATGTGAAAAAGTGGAGACATAGTTGATAGTAGTGTCAGAGTTAGTAAGTATCTTTATGTACTAAGGAAGAATTTAGATTTTATGCCAAGTAATAGGAAATCGAGTAGCCTTACATACCTTGATATATGACTTCGTTATTACCTCGGAGTAACCTCATTTTCCCTCAAATATTTATCTACAATAGAGTAGGCAACAATACTTGTATTAGCAGCTACGAAACACTTCTTGGCAGTCCAATCTAATAAAAAAGTAGCATCCGGCCAGTAATATTTAGCAACCCAAAGGCATTCTTTCAACCATTCCACTTATAATCATATTTCTAATACCCATTCTTATGTAAATGTAATATAAATCTTGGTTTAGCCCCTTAATGGTCTTACAGCAGCTCACAAGGTACAAGACAGAACAATCTTACACAATACACAAATAGGCAACATCGTATTACGTATTCTCGCTACATTTCGACATCAATAATCCCAAACCTGTTTCAACTTTAACCAGACTATATCCAACATTATTTACACATAAAACCAATCTTACAATAGTTCATAAATAGTCCCAAAGTAGGTGAAGTCCGTGGAACAACAATTCCCAACTACCAGCCCACAAGTTCGTACTAAGAACACAATTGCAATATCATACAAGAACTCACTTTTGCAGACTGTAAAAGTGGTGCAGCAGCCTTTATACATCATTAAATAACCAAAACCCATTAATAATAGAAACTCTCTTCATAATAAATCCAACCAAGAAGAGAAAAGCTCCCAAATAAACAAGAGATGTGTACAACAATCTTGGAACACATGTCCAAAATTCCAGCACAAACAATACTAGCCTAGTTATCTTGATTTTCATCAAAAACCATAATAAATATACAACTATAATTACTTACTTTTACCTTCAAGGTTGAGGTCCTCTTTAAAAAACCTGAAAGCTTTTTGTGGCTGCTTTAAAAAGTCAAGAAAGAATAACAAATAACCCTTGTGAAAGCTAAAATTTTCCAAGTCTAAGAATGCTTTAAGGTGCTGCTTGTAATCCCTTTTAAAGGATTTCTTTGGATGACTTTCTTTTACATTTTAGGCCTTATTTTATGAGGTTATTAATGTACCATTTTCCCCCTTTCACTTGGGCCTTATTGGGTTGCAAACTGATGGGCCTTGGCTACCCATTTTCCCCCTTTCTCCTTACTTAGTTTGGGCCCAAATCATTAAGTAAGTTGTGACGTACTTGGGCCCTTTTCCTATTATTATTGAGCTCTAAGTATTATCCATTTACGATGCTAAAATGTGGGCTCAGGTCACACCCTTAACCTGGACTTTATTCATTATCGGACTTGGACAAATTTGGTGTCGGGCCTCGTCTCCGTCTAGCTAGCTAGTTTAAGCTAAGCAAGAAGGTGATTCACCTGCTAGCTTCCTAAGTACTACAACAACTTTAATTCTCTCACTTCATTTAAGGCCTCTACCCCCCCTCCAATTTGGCTTAAAACATATATACACTCACTCGTCTTAAATATTTTTACGTATAGTCCTCTAATCTAAAACTCAAGTACTTTTAAAAATGGTCGCTAAATTGGCCAAGACACATGATGTTCCATTTGCATGGAACTAGTACATGTAAGTTGTGGGTGTTATATTGTTCCAAAAAGGAATAGGTACGAAAGTAAATTTGAGCACAGCCTTTCGTCCACTGACAGATGGTCAGGCAGAGCATACTATTTAGATGTTAGAGGATATGCTGATAGCCTGTGTTCTTGATTTCAAGGGAAATTAGGATGATCAGCTACTATTGATTGACTTTAGATATAACAATATATATCATGAAAGCATTCAGATGCCCCCCTTCGAAGCTTTGTATGGGAGGAGATATAGATCACCAATTGGATGGTTCGAGGTTTGACAAGCATAGTTGATTCGGCCTGATCTTGTCCATCATTCAATGGAGAAGGTTAAAGTCATTAAAGAGAGGTTGAACACTACGCAGAGTTGACAGAAATCTTACACTGATGTAAGGAGTAGAGATTTAGAGTTTGAGGTAAATGATTTGGTATATTTGAAGGTATCACCTATGAAAGGTGTCATGACATTTGGGAAGAAGGGTAAATTGAGTCCACACTATATTATACCTTATTAGATTGTGAAAAGGATTGGGAAGGTTGCTTATGAATTAGAGTTGCCTTCTCAGTTAGACAAAATCCATCCAGTATTCCACGTATCAATGTTGAAGAAATTTTTGAGAGATCCTAACTTGGTGATCCTTTTGGAGAGCATTGGAATGAAGGATAGCTTGACCTACAAAGAAATTCCAGTCCAAATCCTTGATCGTCAGATTCGCAAGTTGATAACCAAAGAGATAAAAGTCTTGTGGAGAAATCAATTCATTGAGGAAGCCATATGGGAAGCTGAGGAAGAGATGACAGCTACATATCCTAAAATGACCCCAAAAATTGCTTAAAAACGTGTCTTGGAACTATTCCATATACCTAAATATCCATTTGGAATTTAGAAAATCCATCTTCATATTCTTGTTCAGGGGGTCCAAATTAGGGTGACAAGGGTCTAACCTTGATTTTAAAGCAAAGGAATCAAATTATGAAATTTGCACTTGGTGCAATTTCTAGTGAGGGTCCGCGACCTCTCTGTGACGCGGAGAGGTGTATTTCCTGCATTGTCTTTTCCTAGTTTGCCCAGATTTTTATAAGGTGTTGGACCTAAGTTTTCCCAGAGGTATTTTCACCTATACTTAGCCTTATTTCACCCTCATATCACCCAAAACATTCCTCAATATTTCCGAAAACACTTAGAGTCATTTCTAACCCTAAATTCAAGTCCCAAACTCAAGGCCAATCTCAAGGATTTCTTCAAGGATCTCACACAAGCTTCAAATCTCCATAAAAGTCTTCTTCAATAATTTCACAAAAGCTAAGGTTTGTGGTATTGAACCATTGGGACCTTTCACACATGGTGTCTAAACCCTCTTTTACTTGATATTGCATGATTTAAAGTTAATTTTACATGTGGGTCTTGTATATTGAGAAATTTATTGCACAGTGATTTTAGTTCATGAAAGTATTATTGTTTTAGCATGTTTCGAGCTTCAAATCTTGGATCTAATGTTGGATTTGATGATAGGTTTTGATATGAATGTCTTGGGGGTGTTGCAAGGTATTGATTAATGGTTTTTCCACTGATTTTTCTGCATGATTTCATCTCTAAAATATATGCTCTTTACCCCCATTACACAACCCTAAGGTGTTTGACAAAATGTTTGGTTATGGTTTCTTAAGGAAATGAAGATCTAAAGCCTGAAATATGATATGATTGACTATATGATGATAAGAACTTATGTACATGATTAATACTATCCAAAGTGTTGTGGTAGACCATTCCCAATTTGGGGGCCTAGTTTAGGGGCCAAAGACTCAACCACTAGGGTGATGGGTGTGATCATCCCCAACCTGTTTAAGGAGTTGATTGCTCAACCACTAGGGCGATGGGTGCTATAATCACCAACCTAGTTGAGGGGTTGATTGCTCAATCACTAGGGTGATATGTGCGAACATTACCAACCTAGTTGATTGCTCAACCACTAGGGTGAAGGGTGCAATCATCACCAACCTAGTTGAGGGGTTGATATTTCAATCACTAGAGTGATGGGTGCGATCATCACTAACCTTGATGAGGGGTTTGTGCCTCACACACTAGGGTGATAGGTGTTATCATCACCAACCCCAAGGGGTTTATACCTTGGTAATCTAGTTTGGTCTCCTCTTCACATATGATATTCTATATGAGCATGATTTACTTAAGCATGCTTTATTTATGCATTGATCATATATATCATACTGCTATATTATGCCTATTGCCTATCGTTATGCATTTTGGATTATAATGCTTATCTCTTGTTGCATTGCATCCCACATTCTTAGAACATTCAAACATACTAACGTATACTCTTTCCTACATGATATCACCATGTAGGGATCGGTGCCGATGTTGATCATCCTCCTCCTCCATGTGGCTAGGCGGTGCTATTCAAAGCTTGTTGGTAAGTCCTCTATTTTGGGGATCTCGGTCTAAGTTACTATTATCCTGTATTGAGACACTTTCTTATGTTCTATTGACTATGAAAGTGAGCCTGATAGCTCATCTTGGCCCCGCTATATCTATGTATTAGAGGTGCTTGTTGGACATGTTGTGTATCTATATATGAGTTTTGACTCTTGAATCTTGATTATAACATTTATGCAAGCTTTCTCTTAGTCCCGTTGCCTCCATTCTTAATATATATGTCTTTGTATTCTTCCATGACCAAGGATGTGTAATGACAAGTTAAGAGGTTTGTTTGGCGTCCCTTCGAGTTCCCCATTCGTCGTGTCACGTCTAGGCCCTGGGTTGTGGTCATGACATATCTGCACCTATTTGTGCCAAATGATGAGAATGTGGAAGGTATATTCCTTACCCTTCACTAAATTAATTGTCTTTTCTTGATTTGATTGCCTATTCTTAAGTCCGAATAGAGTTGATTGGTAATTAATATAAAGTCGAGAGATTGGTTGACATATGTGAATGTTGAGATGAGTTAAAGTCTACTCATGCCCTGATATCCACCTTTACTCATCATTCGAGGATGAATGGTCCTAAGAGGGAGATGATGTAACACTCAGTAAAATGACTGAAATATCCTTAGGATAGAGATGTGTGCGTAACACATCTTCCCATTCGAGACTGGATATGCAATCAACATGGAAAATCGAGTGGAAAAATGTTTTCATTTAGATTTTAGAGCCATCAAATTGAAATTTTTTATCGAAGATGAAAACAGTGTTGATGTGCACCCAAGGTGTGATGCACCTGGGACATGGACCAACACTCATTTTTTCAGTTTTTTCAATGGGAATCAAAAACATGTTCGGAGAAATCTAGGAAACAATTATATATGTCCTTGCCCAGTCCGCGTCATTTTCTGAGTGAACTTTTTTCTTTGAATTTGAGGGGCATTCTGGTCAATCCCCAACCCCTTCCAAAAGTCAAAACATGACTAAATTTGGTCGTTTTGATGCGTGACCAGGGTCTAAAACCCTATTCTATGTCCTTTCTAATTCATTGAGAAGGTAGGGCTTGAGAGAGAAGAAAGAAAAATGTAAGATCGAAGAATTCAAGGGGATTCTTGAGAGCTTGATTGTTGATAGCTTCATGCCAGGTATGTAAGGCTAAACTAAAAGCATGATACTATTCTCTCATATGCCCCATAGATGGTCATAGAAGTGTTAAAAGTCTAATGAATATACATACATGATTCTTGAATGGTTCTTGAGGATTTTCTTGAAAATTATATTACTTACATATATTTTTATATATTGATGATCATCATAAATTTATCTTTCTTGAATTGAATATTTTTCATGAGATATTGCATGACCCTACATGATAATTTTGAAAGCATGCATAAATGAAGATAGAGATTGAGTCTAGAGCCTTGGTTGAGAATGTTGATAGAGATTGCGATTGTGAATGTGAGAATGATGATAGATTGATAGTATTTGATGGTCCATGAGCCTTTCCAAATGAACTCTAATGACTTGTCTATTCGATTATTTCCTAATGATTGTTCTAAGCCTTGAGCTGTTGATTAAGATGTTAATTGATGAGATGATGAGAGTCTCTATGAGACCTATTGAATGATAAGTGCCTCTATGAGTCTGACTTGAGATGAGTTGATTTATGATTTGAGTGGATGGATTGTCTTATGAGCATTGAGTCTTGAGAGAAGTATCGAGCACCGAAAGAGTAAGGCTAATCCAACTCGCACTCGTCCAACTATGTAGCCATGCGTAGGTGAGAATTAGGACCATCACATCACATTATGTTGAGTTTCCCTCTAATTAGAAGCCCTGAAATCAATAAAAGACTTATAGATTGTTGTCTCCATTTGGACTTGTGCATTATGGTTTTAGTTTTTTCCCTACCTGGCAAGTATGGAACTGTTGTCACAATATCAGCGAGATTATTGTACAATCATTGGCTCATAAGTGATAGTTGTCGGATAAGAGAAACTCCCATAAATCTCCTAAAATGAGTACTCTGAGTTGAGATGAGATGAGATGAGTCCCTCTGTGATGAGTTTGATTTGATTGATGAGGTTGGATGGGTTAATGGGTCACTTTTCTACTCTTTATTCTTACTTTAGATAGACATTTGACATATTGATTGATTTCTATATAGAGTTGATTGTTGCTTCATATTATTCTACCTATTTTGGTTTCATTCAGCTATTTTACATGCCGTACATTCCACGAACTGATGACACTCAGTGCTGTATCATTTAATGATGCAGATAGAGGGATTAGAGAATATTAGTAGACGCATCGTTGAGGATCTTGGACGTTCAACTTATTGGTGAGCCTTGCTTATTTTAGAGGATCCATCATGTTAATTTTATCTTGCTTTAATGTTAGACATTTATTAGATTTACTTTGATTGAGGTAGCCATGGGTCTTCCATTGGCACCACCTAATAGTGATAGAGGCTTCATAGACTAGAGTCAAATATTGATTGTTAAGATTGTGAGCTAGTTCTTTCTACTAACCTTCTATTATATTGTTTTTATTATTATTTGTGATTAGATAGATATGCCAGTTATACTATGTATGTCTTCGCTGATTAGTAGAATGTATGGATGAATGAATGGTATAAGGCCAAGTGGTTCGCTTGGGAACTAGCAATACTCTCTAGGTGCCAGCCACATCTTGGATCACCTCCCAGGGCATGACGTTCTCTTATCCAACAATTATGAGCCAATGATTATATAACAATCTTGTTGATGTTTCCAGAGTTGTACCATATTTGCCGGGTAAGGAAAAAATATGATCCATAAGTGAAACAACCCTAAAAAGTGCCTCGAAATGCCTAAAATTTTAAATTCCATATATCTCAAAATCCATGCCCGATATAAAAAATTCGAATTCATATTATTTTTCAGGGATTCAAAATTAGGAGAAAAGGGGTCTAACCCTGATCTAACGGCAACCATAGAAAAATTTGAAAATCATAAAAATGCAATTTCTGGGGATAATCTGCGCCCCTGGCATGATGCGTCATGAACACTCCTATACATTTTTTTGTTCAGTTTTTCTAACTCGTTCCAAGAATTTTGGATCTTGGACCTAAGTGTTCCCAAACGTGATTTTACCTATATTTAGTTATATTTCACCCTCATATCATCCAAAACATTCTCCAATATCCTCTCAAACCCTTAGCTATGTTTTTCACTCTTAAATTCAAGTCTCAAAACCCTCATCCGGAACTAAGGATCTCCTTCAAGCTTCAAGCCTCCAATTTTAATCTTCATCAAGAGTTTCCTTAAAGCTAATGTATGTAGGTTTTAGCCATTGGATCCTTCCATCATGGTGCCCTAATCTCCTTTTAACTCAATTTGCATGATTTAAAGTTGATTTTACAATTGGGTTTACTAGTATGAACATGTTATGTACTTTGTTAAAGCTATGTAAAGCTGATTGTTTTGCTATGTTTTGAGCCATATATCTTAGACCTATTGTAAGATTTGATGAGGTGTTTTGATATATGTTGCTTAAGGGTATAGCAATGTGTTGATTGATGGTTTTACAATGGATTTTCTTATATGATTTCATCTCTATATTTCATGGTTTTATACTAGCATTACACACCCTCTAAGTGTTTGATAAAATGTCCGGATGTGGTTTCTTGAGGAATTGAAGGTCCAATGAATGAGATATGATATAATTGATATGAAGATGAAAGAAGCTTATGTATATGATATAATTAATATAAAGTGTTTCTTTCAGACCATGCCCGATCCGAAGGGACTAAGAGCTCGGATAACCTTGTCGAGGGGATTTGTACCTTGATAACCGAAGTAGGGGTTTGTACTCATCAACCATGTGAGGGGTTTGTACTTCATCACCATGTTGATAAGGTGAAATCATCACCAACCATGTGATGGATTTGTACCACACCACTAGGGTGATAGGGTGAGACCATCATCAACTAACCAAGGGGTTTGTACTTTGGAAATCTAGCTTGGTCTCTTCAACACATATGATATCTTATATGAGTAGGAGTTACTTAAACATGTTTTTACTTGATCATTGGTCATTCATGCCATATTGTTATATGATGTTTATTATCTATTATTACGCATTTTGACTATGATGTCTATCTCTTGTTGCATTGCATCCTACATACTTAGTACATTCAAATGTACTAACACATACTCTTGCCTACATGATATCACAATATAGGAACCGATGCCCAAGTCGATCATCCTCCTCCTCCACGAGGCTAGTTCGGTACTACTCAAACTAGTTGGTGAGTCCTCCACTTCATGGACCTTAGTTTGTGTTGTTATTATTATGTACTGAGACACTTTTCTTTATGTTCTACTTTGACTATGAGGATGAGCCCGATGTTTTGTCTTGGCCCCCGCTTTTATCTAAGTATTATAGGTGTTTTTTGGACATGTTATATATCTATATTATGAGCTTTGACTCTTTGCCTCTGATTATGATGTTATGAAAGCTTTCCCCTTAGCCCTTTTTCCGCCATTCTTAATCTAGATGTCTTTTATATACTTCCGCGACTAATGATGTGTAATGATAAGTTAAGAATCTTGTTTGTGATTCCTTTGGGTTCTCCGTGTCATGTTTAGACCATATCCTTGGGTCGTGACAAACTTGGTATCAGAGTACTAGGTTGATAGATCCTTAAAGTCCAACACACTACATCGATTAAAGTCCTATTCATGGTTATGAAGCGCTCCATGACTATGAATATGAGGCTATAAGGCATTTTAGGAAATGTTTCCCTTCTTCATTTCCTAAGTCATAATATAGAGTTGTTCTAAGTTTTTCTCCTCTAACGATTATTCTTTTCTATGCTAGATCATGCCAAGCACTAAAGGAAGAAGGGCCCAAACCTCTAAGGAGAAACCCATTAATGGTGAGCTTCGAGATTCTCTCACTATGCTTGCTCGAGTTATGGCCAACCAAGGGGCCTATACTCCTCATGCTACTACCTCAAGAGCTAGGGTAAGGGACTTCATGAGGATGAATCTTCAGTGGTCTATGGGTCAAAGGTAGATGAAGATCCACAAGAGTTTATTGATGAGGTCTACAAGATATTAAATATCATGGGTTTTGGGCCGAATGAAAAAGCAGAGTTGGTGGCATACCAACTCAAAGGGGTAGCCCAAATATGGTATAACCAATATAAGAGGGAGAAGGGAATTGGTAATGTGGTACTTTGGGAGGAGCTCAAATTGGCTTTTCTTAAAAAGGTTCTTCCCTCTTGAATTTAGGAAGGCTAAACTGGTGCAGTTTATAAACTTGAAACAAGGTGCTATGAGTGTAAGGGAGTATGCCCTCAAGTTTAATCAGCTTTCAAAGTATGTTCCTCATTTGGTGGTTGATCCTAGATCTTGTATGCATAAGTTTGTGATGGGAATCTCTGACTTTTATAGAGTGAAAAATGCCGATCCGCGATGCTAATTGGTGACATGGAGTTATCTCGGTTGATGATCTATGCCGAGAAAATGGAGGAGGAGAAATTGAGGAAGAGAATGGGGCATGAGGCCAAGAGGGCCCGATATGAGGGTAAATTCCAAAAGGGTGATAGATTTCGTCAAAGCCAAGGTTTTTCTCATGCTATTAATAGGGGGTTTGACAAAGAGTTCCCTAGGTCTCAAGGTGTTGGTGGTGTGGTTCCGATTGATATGTTCCCTAAATGTGGAAGGAGCCTCGAAGGCCAATGTTTGAAAGGTTCTAATACATGCTTTGAATATGGGGAGCTTGGTCACAAGAAGGTTGATTGTCCAAGAAATTGTGGCAAAGGTGTCATGCACTAAAGTCCCATTAGGGCGGACTGGCACCCATTGTCGATAAGGCTCAGGAGAACCAACCGATATCTATGTGCTTTCTATACATATTATAAGGGGTTTCCACGTTTGACATGCCTTTAGGAAGATAAATAGTGATAACAAGCCAAAAGGAAATACATATGACTAGGCCGTTGGGGCCACGGTATTTAAAGTACAAGACATGACCACACTTTACTTTACATAGTCTACAAAGCCTCTA
>JAOTQR010077422.1:0-12176 GCA_025774065.1 Solanum ossicruentum | reverse complement strand
ATGTCATCATGTGTGTTCGTATCGATAATAGTGCCTAATCGGCACTAGTCACGGTCCCGGGGTCGGGCTGTGACAAGAATTCCAATGGATAATGTTTCCGTAGCTTCAATAACTATTTGAGTATCTAAATCAACATTTAGCAAGTCTGGAACATTGTCTTCATGATAATTATTTTTGAAAATTTAATGAAAAACAGGTAATGTTTGCTGGAAGCATTACGAGAATCAAACAAAAATAAAGGTTGTTGATTTGAGTATTTTGTTTTTCAAGAATGTTTTAATAAGTTCAAGAATTATTTGTTCATACTTTGCAACTTGTTCTTCTTCTAATTCATTTATTTGGTTTATGATTCCGGTAGAAGATATGTTGTTTGCCTCGGAAAAAAAATTGTAGTTGTGGGAGGTTTCAACTTGAAGAGATACTTTCTTGTTCATGCCATAACATATTTTCGTTCCAGTTTTAATTAAGGTATCATGTATTTAAGATGCAAAAATTTTGGTAATATAACGTTTCATATTAGATAAATATGTAAGTATCAATTAACAAACTCAATATGCCATATAGAGGACAATTAAACGTTCCACACAATGTGTCAAATATCTATATGCTAAAATTTTATAAGTATCTTATACGTAATATTTACCTGTAACAAACTTAACATGCCATATAAAAGGACATAACCTGTTTAAGACATTGTGTCAAGTATCTATAGATTAAAATTTAAGAAGTATAATTTATGTATTATCTACCTGTCTATTGGATACAAGTATCAAAGAACCAGTTTTATTAATTAAATTCAAGTATCAATGTTTTAATCTTCTGGATCTGAAAATCATAAAAATAAGTTTAGAAAAAACATTATAAGTGCTAAAAAAACATATGGCAAAAAATATACATTGAAATTTATAAATTTTCTGCAATACAAGCTCGAAAAGTACCAAAAAAATAGCTTGTTTGTTCAAAACATATAGGCATAACAGTTTGCCTTAACAAGCTAAGCATTAGTTTCTGGAAATCATGATTGAATTTTAAAGGGACACAAACTAAGAGAGATCAATCAATCTATCACTATCCGCCGTAAGATAAATTCACGTATCAAAAGTCATACTGTTGACTATATTCAAAATTAAATCTTGTGTAGGATAAGTTAGACATGAACTTTTCTGGAGGTATAAAGTACCAAGACCCAATTACCATATAGTGGACAAATAATCTATTTAAACAAAATTTCAAGTATCTAAAAATATAAATAAGTTGAAGTATCAACTAACTTCTATACAGTTAAAAATACCTATACAGTATAATCTTTTAGGTATCAAATAACTAGCTAAGTAAGTAATTGAATTTAACTATCAGGTAGTTAAGTTAAGGTATTATCAGGTATCTATTTCTTCATATCTAAAATGACAAAGATTACAAATTATCACTAAATACAAGATTAAACAATTTAAGTGCAAAGACACATAGAAAAGAAATACACTTTGAATTTTATATGCTTACTACAATACCAGTTGGATAGTACCAAAATAAAAACTTAGCTATTCAAGATAAAAAAAAACTACAAGAAAAAATAGTGTGCCTTTATAGTCTTAGCAGTTGTTTCTGGAAACAAAATAAAAATTTACGGACATAAAAATTACGAAAGATCTATCATTCTATCACTGTCGGGCATAATGAAAACATCCCTAGACTTGGGTGGATTGTCGTTTTCACTAACACAACCTTTGCAAGCATTGTCACTATCATATTTTCATAATAGCACTGTGTATCTCCTCAGAAGATACTCAATATCTAGTGTATGCGTAGGGACTGGAATTTTGTCACTAATGCATTCAGCATAGGCAGCGAGCAATAACCCATAATCCCTGCAGTGACAGTACACAAAAGTAATATGAGACAAACAAATATATTAAAAGACTATGAACTAATTGACTATACTTGATACTTGACATAATGTACTTCAGATATATAATTCGTACTTAAATTTATGTATTTTGCCTGGACTATACCTGATACTTGAAAGAATGTACTTCGAGTATATAATTAACACTTGAATTTATGTGCTTCGTGTGAATACATGATACATAAATTTAGGTACTTCCTGAGATTACTTGATACTTGAATGTGTGTATTTCAATTAAATACTTGATACTTGGTTAAAGAAAAGTTTTCCTTTGGGTTGTCAGTATGCGTGTGTTAACAAAGTTTCCATAAATTTGATACTTGAACAATTAACAATCCCCAAAATGTCTAAAAATCTAGGTATAGAATCAATAACTAGTTGAGATTTGTGAATCAATTCAGTAGATTTTCAGTCAAATGAAACAATTAACGATGAATTTAAAAAAATAAATGAAAAGTATCAATTTAGGTTTAAAAACACACTTTAGCTAAAGAACGGCGGGTAGTAATAAATTCAACTTTTTCCCTCCTTTTTGCATGTGATTTGGGGTTGAAGATTTTGAACTTGAGCCTGTCTCGTTCATGACCTCAGTCTCGTCTGGAAAATCATCTCCAATGGTGTTGCCTTGAGGATTGTTGGGAGTCTCGACTGTTGGGTCTATATACATTGGTTGAGAGTTATCACTATCACAAACTTCTTGTGCAAGACCAAGGCTAAATGTTGATTGAGCATCCATGAGAATAATTCAATGATGCTAAAGAAACAAAAAAAGGGAAAAACGATCAAACAATGAAGGGTGAAGAAGAAAAACTCTTCCAAAAACGGAAAAGTACCAAAAAAATTATTCAAATTTGAATTTGCAATTAATTGTGATGGGTTGTTAATTGGGTGATTGACATTGATTAGATGACTATTGCTAGAAAATAGGCGTAAAATTAGCAAAAGAAGCGTGAGTTTTGGAGAAATTATTTTATAGGATTCTAAATATCTGAAGTTAAGATAGAGAATGAAAAAATATGAGATTTTTGTAGTTTTTTTACATGGTAGGAAATATTAGAGATTTGGGTAAAATAAGTTGTGTAGTTTTGTAATTTTTTCTTAAAAAAATTATTCAAAATATTTAACTTTTTCCTGTTAAAGAAAGTACAATTTTGGACCCAAAGGTGGATGACAAAGGCATTTTAGACCCAAAAAGTGGATAAAGGACATTTTTGTACCATCATCAGTAACAGAAGAAAGATTTTCCATTCCTTAGCCGGAAAGATATATGGCCATGAAAGAGGGATTAAGTGGAACAGAATGATGGGTGGTAGAGTCGTGGAAACGCTTGTTTCTTCCATATTTTGGACCTTAGCTCCATGGAAGATTATGTTACTGCTGAAACACGGAAGAATTGAAATCTTAGATCAAAACACAATGTATGGATGGTATGAACTGCCTAAACAAGAATTCTTGAACAGCAAACAACCATTTCAGATATTCACGACCAAGAAGTACTGGATTCTCTTTCGGATAGGCCCTGAAAGGAGAAGGAAGGCTGGAATGCCAGCAGGCGTCTATTATATTGAATTTACCCGATAGTCCCCATTTTGGGAATGTCTAGTGCCAAAGTCACTGAATGGGTAAGTCGCCAATCCTTGGACTATGTAATGTACTTTATCTGCTAGGTTACGGGCGGACAATTTTAAAAAGGACTCCCCATTCATTAGATAGAGAAGATCACCAAGATTTCATGATCCGCTGCTAAATTTATTCCAATTCGAAGAGCTCAGATCGAATCGGTATTGATATACCGATTGAGAATGCTCATTCAATAGTTTGAGAGCTTTTTAGGCCCTTTACCGTTATATAATTTTGGTCATTATATCATCTTTTGGTTCAACGTATTTCAAAACCCTATAATTCTCTACATATACTTATAAGTTCTAGAATAATAACTGTTGTTTCTAAAAAAAATGATTATTTATGAATATAGGGTGAGAAGACATTTTATCTAAATTATGTATATATAACACTAGTAGCCTTCACCCCTTGAAAAATATTTTTCATCAAATTAAAGGATCAATTAAATACTCACTAAAATATCTGTTAGCTATGTAATATTCAATCATTGATGTAAATCTTAAGTTAAGATGTGTAATATTCACATATAATGCACAATATTTCTAAATATATGCTATTTCTTTCTTTTTTCATCCGATGCAGTACCTATGAAGCCCAAAATAATCCAAATAATGTTATCATATTTAAATGGTATGTAACTGAAGAATTAGGAGTCATGTGAAGTGGATGATTAGAGTTTATTAGATAACTAACTCAGTCAGTTACAGATCAGTTAGTTAGTTATAACCTCTTTTCAAGTAGTTAAAAGGTCATTCAGACTTGTATAAATACAAGAATCACTGTACACTTTGGTGATTGAAGAAATATATCAAAATCATTCTGCTTGTTCTCTATTTTCGAATTCATGTTGAGGTGAAATGTGAAATTCATCAAGGTATCAGAGCCTTAACTCACAATTGTGAGGATTAATCGAGTCTGATTTGAAGATCAACAATGGCGTCGACGTCGAAGTTCAATCACAACCATGTTCTCTTCTTACATCCTTCAGATACTACTGGAACTGCAATCATGCTGATGCAATTGACGGGATCAGAGAATTACTCTGTGTGGAGCAGAGCTATGGTATCCAATTACTTGGGAAAAACAAGCTAGGGATCGTGGTGGAACTCTGAAGAAGGAAGACTTTGGAGCTGAGTTAGGACATCAATGGGATTGCTGTAATGCTATTGTGCTGGAATAGATTATGAGTTCAGTAACATCAGAGTTGGACACAAGAATCGTGTATGCAACAAGTGCAAAGGTAGTGTGGGATGACATACATGAGCGTTTTGACAAGGTAAATGCTTCACGAATCTATCAATTGTATAAGGATATAGCTAGTTCAATGCAAGGAAGTGATAGTATTCCGATGTATTTTTCGAAATTACGCAATTTGTGGGATGAATTTGATAACATCGTACCACCTCCGTGTGACTGCCCTAGATCTAAGGATTTTTGTGCTCATATGCATCGGAAAAAACTGTTGCAGTTCTTAATGGGATTGAATGAGGCATATGATCAGTCGAGAAGCCAAATACTAATGACTGAGCTAACTCCTAGTCTAAATAAAGCATATGCAATGCTTGTTGAAAGAGAAAGCCAGAGAACTATGGCTGGTTCTTCTACAAATGATACAGAACTGGCAGCACTGGTGGCAAGGAAAGGGGAAAACTATTAGTACAATAGAGGCTAGTACAACCATTATCAGAAGAATAAGAAGAATTGGGATCAACAGTGTGGCTTCTGCTAGTTAAGAGGGAATGTAAAAAAGGACTGTTATCATTTGAATGGGTACCCACCTGATTGGAAGTTTAAGAAGAGGGACAACATGAACACTGCATATACTGTACACACTGATAATGCATAAATCAATGCGTCATCTAAGAGCAGAGACAAAGGGGAACTACTTGATAAGATGGCAACACGAGAGCTACCTAGAGCACCTCATATGACAGGAGATCAACATGAAAACATTCTTAAGATGATTAATCAGGATTCTAAGCAACATGGTGCAATGGCTAACATGGCTGGAATGGCAGGTATCAATCATATTTCCAGTATTGAAGTAGAAGAACAAAACTGGATAGTTGACGGTGAGGCAACTAATCACATGACTTCTAGTTTATCCATTCTAAATGATGTTAAATTAGTTAGATCAGAACATGATGGAAGGGTACATTTGCCAAATGGAAAGGTCACCTTGGTAACACACAGAGGAAGTTGTAGGATAACTGAAGCAGGAAAGCTTCAAAATGTATTATTTATTCCAGATTTTCAGTGTAATCTTCTATCAGTATCCAAGTTGACCAGAGAATTGCATTGTTTTGTGTCTTCCTACCCTGGATTTTGCTTTTTCCTGGACTTTTCTACTTGGAGACTGAATGGGATTGGAAAGAAACATGATGGACTTTATCTTTTGTCATCAGCAAACACACCTAAAGCAGGAAACACACACTGTGCAAAATCAAAAGGATTCACAGCTCATGATGATAAGGGAGATGTCATGCTGTGGCATAAGAGATTAGCTCATGCTCCAATGAAGTCAATAAAGGAAATATTTGGCTATACGATGGATGATTGCAAGACTATTTTAGATGGTTGTGAGATATGTCCATTGGCTAGAAACACTATACTTCCATTCAAAATTGGTGATACTAGATCAGAAAAAAAAATTTCTTTACTACATTTGGATGTATGGGGTCCATATAGTACTACAACTTATGATGGGAACAAGTACTTTCTGACAATTGTTGATGAATTTTCAAGGATAACATGGGTTGTTTTGTTAAAGCTCAAGTGTGATGTTTTGATAATTCTTAAGCAATTCTTTAAGATGATTCATACTCAGTTCAATGCTTCAGTTCAAGGTGTTAGGATAGACAATGGTGGAGAGTTTATCAGTGATCAGATGCAAGCATTATTCAAAGAATTGGGAATCATTCATTATAGAACGTGTTTACACTCCACAACAAAATGGTATTGTTGAAAGGAAGAACAGACACTTATTAGAAGTGGCAAGAGTACTCAGATTTCAAGGAGGTATTCCACTGAAGTTTTGGGGACATTGTGTTCTTACAACTGCTTACATCAAAAATAGACTACCATATCAAACATTAGAAGGTAAATCACCTTATGAAACCTTCTTTAAAAAAAACCTTCTTTCTTACATCTCAGAACTCTAGGGTGTTTATGTTATGCTAACACATTACCCAAACTTGATAAGTTTGCACCTAGAGCCATCAAGGCAGTCTTCATGGGATACTCTAGTGTGACAAAAGGCTACATTCTCTTTGATTTCAATAAGTAAACATTCTTAGTCAACAGAGATGTTGTGTTTCATGAGAAAATTTTCCCTTTTAAGGATCCTTCCAAGACCAGTAAATGCACTACATTTGATATGTCTTCCTGTTCTAATGTCTTGACTGATTTAGATCTTTCTCTTGATAATTTTGATACTCCTACAACTACATCTGTTCTATCTGTTTCTCCTGATCTGAACTCTCCTTGTGTTACTCATACTCTTGACCAAGTGTCTAATCCTAATCTTGATCAAGTGCTTGATCCCATTGATCAACATGTAGTGTCTTATCTCAATAACCAGCCTGCTATTCAAGTCCAAGCACCACCTCCAAGGAGATCTAGTAGAGTTTCTCACCAACCATTATGGTTATCAGACTATGTTTTCAAGCCTTCCACTAAATCAACTGCATATAATATGTCCAATTATGTGTCTTATAGCAGTTTATCTCCATCTCATCAACACTGCTTAAGAGTGGGTTCTCAGTTGTTCAAGAACCATCTTCCTAACAGGAAGCTATTACGGATCCCAGGTGGATTGAAGCCATGCAGTATGAGATACAAGCTCTTCAAGACAATCACACTCGGGACTTAGTTCCACTATCTCCAGGGAAGGTCCCAATTGGCTGTATATAGGTGTATAAGGTGAAGTTGAAATCCAATGGTGACATAGAAAGATTTAAAGCTAGACTTGTAGCAAAGGGGTACACTCAAAAGGAGGGACTGGATTTTCATGAGACTTTCTCTCCAGTGGTCAAAATGCCTACTGTGAGAACTGTCTTGTCCTTAGATGCACAACACAACTGGCACATTCATCAATTAGATGTTTATAATGCATTTCTACAAA
Source organism: Solanum ossicruentum (assembly GCA_025774065.1). Classification (NCBI taxonomy): domain Eukaryota; kingdom Viridiplantae; phylum Streptophyta; class Magnoliopsida; order Solanales; family Solanaceae; genus Solanum; species Solanum ossicruentum. Next base: position 4,527 of record JAOTQR010077422.1, on the reverse strand, counting down.
GTGACTTGCATGATGAGGTCTACATGCAATTGCCTGAGGGATTTCCAAGCTAGGGGGAGAATAGTAGGCTAGTATGTAGGCTTGTGAAATTCCTTTATGGGCTCAAACAGGCAAGTAGACAATGGAATCTGAAATTATGTGAAGCACTATTACATCCAGGTTTTATTCGGAGTAAGCTGTATCATTCATTGTTTATCAAAAGGGAAGGAACAGATATTGTAGTGATCTTGATCTATGAAGATGACATGCTAGTGACAGGAAGTAATATGACTTATAGAGCACACCAAAGTTGCTCTTCACAAGGCCTTCAAGATAAAATATATTGGTAATATGAAATTTTTTCTTGGAATGGAGTTCAGCAGGTCTGGTAAAGGAATTCTGATCAATTAGAGGAAGTATGCACTGGAAATCCTATCACAGTTAGGACTAGAAGATGCAAAACCATCCTGGACTCCACTTGAGGCAAACATTAAGTTGACAACACAAGAATTGGATGATCTAATAGGAAAGTCAGATGATGCGTTCTTTGAAGACAAAGAAAGATATCAAAGCTTAATAGGGAAGATGCTGCACTTAACAATGACTAGGCCAAATATCACATTCTCTGTTCAAACACTTAGCCAGTTTCTGCATCAGCCAAAGAAATCACACTGGGAAGCAGAAATTAAGGTGATGAGATATATCAAGAGAGAACCAGGTCTAGGGCTATTGTTGAGTAGCAATAAGACAAACAAGATGTTGAAAGTAGTGCCTCAAAAGTTGAAGATTAGCTGTATCTGAAAATACATCTTTAAAGTAGGATTAAGTTCAAATAAATCAGCTGCAATGTTGTACAGAATCTGATTAGTTTATTCCTATTTTTTAGGCTTTAATTATAGGAGATAATGATAGCTTATTTTACTCCTTTTCTTTGGCTTTTCCAGTTATTATTTCATGTATTTATATGGCAGTCATTATTCAAATAAAGCAGTAATTTCACATCTGAAAGCTGTGTTTTTTCTATCTTCATCATATCTGTTTTTTCTCTCCTACAAATTGGTATCAAAGCATACTATCTTGAGGGACCTGTGAGAAGAGACTGAACCATAAAAACCATTCTTTGAACTATTATCTTAAATAGTTTATAAAAAATGAATTCTGAAACAAGTTTCTTAACCCCACCTGCCTTCAATGGTGAAAATTATCAAGCTTGGGCAATTAGAATGACGGTTCATTTTAAAGAGTTGGATCTCTGGGAAGCAGTAGAAGAGGACTATGAAGTATCTCCTTTTGGTGATAATCCAATAATGAATCAGATAAAAACTCACAGGGAGAATAAGACAAGGAAGGCCAAAGCAAAAGCTTGCCTTTTCTCTGCAATATCACCTTCAATTCTTACTAAAATCATGCAAATGAATTCTGCTGCAGAAATTTGGGACTATCTAAAAAAGGAATACCAAGGAAATGAAAGAGTGCAGAATGTGCAGGTGATGAATCTGATCCGAGAGTTTGAAATGAAGAGAATGAAAGAATCAGAAACTATAAAAGAGCATGCAGACCAATTAATCGACTTGGCCAACAAGGAGAGATTGTATGGTAAGGATTTCACTGATGAGAGAATTATTCAAAAGATTCTTGTTACACTTTCTGAAAAATATGAATCCACAATTTCTTCTTTAGAGAACTCTAAAGATCTATCCAGTGTTACTTTAGCAGAACTTGTTAAAGCTTTGCAGGCATTGGAGCAAAGGAGAATGATGAGGAAAGAGGTTCTGTTGAAGGTGCTTTTCAAGCTAAATCAGAGAACGAGTCAAACAAAGGAAGGAAAAAAAAACAAGAAGCTAAGGCCGAGTAATAATTACAATAAACAGAGAGGAAATCAGCCACCCTGCCCTCACTGCAAAAAGACAAATCACTCTCAACAGAAATGTTGGTGGAGGCCTGATGTCAAGTGCAACAAATGTGGTCCACTAGGTCATGTGGAGAGGGTATGCAAGTCACAATCGCAACAAGAAGAAGCCAAGGCAGCTGTAAATCAATATCAAGAAGAGTAATTGTTTGTAGAGACTTGTTTTGCTAGCAAAAGAGCTTCTAAAAGTTGGTTAATTGATAGCGGATGCACAAATCATATAACCAGCAACCAAGAGCTCTTTAAAGATCTAGATAGATCTTTTATTTCCAAAGTTAAAATTGGAAATGGAGAATATCTTGATGCAAGAGGAAAAGGGACAGTTGCAATTGAAAGCCCCATAGGTTTGAAACTTATAACTGATGTTCTTTTTGTTCCTGATCTTGATCAAAATCTCATAAGTGTTGGACAATTACTTGAAAATGGTTTGAAATTATTGTTTGAAGAAAAAGCATGTCTCGTTAAGGATGCTGATAAAAAGGAGATGTTCAAGATTAAGATGAAAAGAAGAAGTTTCAATTTGAACCTGCTGGATGAGATGCAAACAGCAGTTGTCCAATTGGAAAATAACTCAGAATTATGGCAGAAATGACTCAGACATTTTCATCATGATGCTATACTCTTCATGAAAGAAAATCAACTAGCAGAAGGTCTCCCAATCCTCAAGAAAAACATGCCTGCTTGTGAATCTTGTCAGTATAGGAAGCAAACAAGACTTCCATTTCGGAATTCATCATGGAGGGCAAAGCAGAAGCTACAACTTATTCATACTGATGTAGGCGGACCTTAGAGAACATCATCGTTAAAGGTAGTAAGTACTATATTGCCTTTATTGATGACTGTACAAGATACTGTGGGATTTATTTTTTGAATTTTAAATCTGAGGTCACTGCTGTATTCTGGAAATATAAGGCTTTTGTGGAAAATCAGAGTGGTTGCAGAATTCAGATGATGAGAACAGATAATGGCATCGAGTATACTTCAAAAAAGTTCAAGAAGTTTTATAATGATGCAGGAATTGAGCATCAGCTAACAACACCCTATACTCACCAACAAAACGGAGTAGTGGAAAGGAAAAATAGGACACTAATTGAGATGACAAGGTGTTTGCTTTATGAGAAAGACCTGCCAAAGAAATTATTGGCAGAAGCTACAAATACTACAGTCTTTCTGCTAAATAGATTGCCAACTAAGGCCTTGCAGAAAAATACACCATTTGAGGCTTGGTTTGGTTACAAACCTTTGCTAACAAATCTGAAAATTTTTGGTTGCCTTTGTTTTTCTTATGTACCTCAGGTGAAAAGAGATAAGCTGGATAAGAAGGCTGAACCTGGAATTTTTGTAGGATACAACAGTCTCTGAAAAGCCTACAGGATCTATCAACCGCAAAATGACAAAATCATTGTTAGCAGGGATGTCAAATTTGTGGAAAATGACACCTGGAGCTGGGAAGATGATGAAAAGCAAAAAAATCTAGAATTTCTAGGTTAAGATGTCGATGATGTACCTGTTAAAGGCACAAGAACATTTCTGATACATATCAAAAGTGTAATGTTGCAATTTTAGAACCAGGTGAATTTATGAAAGCTACTAAGGATGAAAAATGGAGATATGCGATGCAGGAGGAGCTCAAAATGATTAAAAAGAACAATACATAGGAGGTGGTTGACAGACCATCACACAAGAAAGCTATTGGAGTCAAGTGGGTTTATAGAACTAAGCTCAATCCTGATGGTTCTGTAAACAAGTACAAGGCGAGGCTAGTTGCAAAAAGGTACTCACAGGTATTTGGAGTAGATTTTTCAGAGACTTTTGCTCCCGTCGCTCATTTAGATACTATAAGAATGTTAGCTTTAGCAGCTCAACAGGGATGGAAAATCCACCAGCTTGATGTGAAATCAGCCTTCCTCAATGGCTACCTTGAAGAAGAAATCTTTGTAGAAAAACCTAAAGGTTATTCTATCAAAGGCAAAGAAGACAAAGTGTATCTTCTAAAGAAGGCATTGTATGGTTTAAAATAGGCTCCTAGAGCTTGGTATAGCAGAATTGGTACTCATCTTTTGAGCTTAGGCTTTCAAAAAAGTCTCAGCGAGTCTACACTCCATATTAGAAGAGAAGATTCTGACTTAACCATTGTCTCTTTATATGTAGATTACTTGCTAGTTATAGGTAGCAATTTGGACTATGATACTGTTCAAGATTGAAATGATGGAGGTTTTTGAGATGACAGATCTTGGTGAAATGTTCTATTTCCATGGATTGGAAATTCTGCAAAATGGACAGAGATCTTTATATGCCAACATAGGTATGCTAAAGAAATTCTCATTAAGTTCCAAAATGGAAGAATACAAGTCTACAACAATTCCTATGAATCAAAAGGAGAAGTTTTGCAAAGAAGATGGAGCTAAAAAGGTTGATGAAGGACTTTATAGGAGCTTGATAGGTTGCCTAATGTACTTGACTGCAACGAGGCAAGATATTCTTTATGCTGTGAGTTTACTTTCAATGTATATGCATTGTGCTAGTGCAATTCATTTTCAAGCAGCTAAACAAGTGCTTAGATGTCACGACCCAACCCAGGGGCCATGACTAGTGCCGATTGGGCACCCAGACAAACATTAACTCCAAAGACCAAACAT
>JAOTQR010077421.1:0-12178 GCA_025774065.1 Solanum ossicruentum | reverse complement strand
TTATTTGCATATTATGAGTTTATTTCTTTTATTTAACTTATGGGCATGGTTGACACCGTGATACGGGGGCACAGGGATGGCGATACGTAATGCCTGTAGCTCACCTATGCTACGGGGAGTGAATACAGGGATGGCGACACGTAACGCCTGTATTTCACCTACACCATACTTGTCCTCCGACGTGGGTACAGGGACGGCAACACGTAACGCCTGTATCCCACCTATTCTCTCTCTTCCGTGACGTGGGTACAAGGACGGCGATACATAACGCTTGTATCCCACTTATTCTCTCCCTTCTGTGACGTGACTACAGGGACAGCGAAGCGTAATGCCTCTAGCTCACCTCTAATGCAAATGAGACTCATGACAGGTTCGTTCATATTGCATGGTTGAATTCTTAATAGAGTGTTCATATGTTGCATTTGATTTGATTATTCTACTTCTATTGTAGATTGTTACTGTCTTTAAGTTTTGCACTTATCGCTTTACATACTCGGTACCTATCCCGTACTGACCCCCTTGTGTGGGGCTGCGTTTCATGCCGCAGGCACCGACGTACAGGAGAAAGACCCCCTCAGCTAAGATCCATTATCTACTGGTACTGCGCTCCTTTTCTTCAGGGTCAATATTTTGGATATTTGCAATTGGACTTGCACATTTTGCTGCTTTGTTTCCTTTGGTAATTTAGAGGGTACGGCGGGGCCCTGTCCCGTCATATGTTCCATTTTATTATGTAGAAGTCCGTGGACACGAGTGGGTGACAAGTCTTAGATGTGATGTCATTGTACATGATTGACACTTTATTAGGCAGCAGGACCGCAGCGGAGACCTTGTCGGTCCGCGTGGATATGTATGTATATATATATATATATATGTGTTATCTTTATATTCTGGGTGCCGCTGTAGGTGTGGATAGTCAGTAAAACAGGGAAAACTCTGCCAAAATTTCGGTAGAGTTCGTATATTTATGGATAAAACTTGTGGTTGAATGTTGGTCTAGGTGTCCAATCGACACCAGTCATAGCCCCGGGGTTGGGTCATGACAGGTGGATATGGAAAGGATCTTACGCCTTTGTCATTTGAGTGAAACCACTTTTGGACTAAATGATCCACCGGATAAGTGAGTGAATCCCTTGTTCTAAACTTTTGAGCTTCTCATGTACTCATTCTTTCTTGGTACCTTGCTAGCTTAATCTTTTTTGATGAAATACATTGATATTAACCCTGGTCTATCCTTGAACATGTGGACCTTGATTGAGGCCAAAGGCCTATGTTGAGGGTGGCTGCAGTTGATGGCCCTGGTTTGGGGCAAAGATATTATGTACTTCACCTGACACTAAAAACCTAAATTCAAGGTGGCCCTTATGGTGGTAAAGTAATAATAATAAGGTGGTTAGCAAGGAAATCAAGAAAGAAATGAAAAAGCATGAATCGAGTGAAGAAAAAGAAAAGAACTGTGCCTTGAGTTGAGAAAAAATAGCAAAAATGAGTCTGAATAGAGGTACAGCTGAAAAAGTGAAAGAAAACACTCGAGAAAAGTTCGAAACAGGAGAATAAGAGTGGATTGATTAAAAAGGATTGGATCATGGAAGCAAAAAGTGTTGGTAAACATGGTTCAAGGATAGCTTTTAGTCACTACTTGCCTAAAATGCCATACCAAAGCATCCTAAACCTATGTTACAAGCCTATAAGTCCTAAAGTGATCTAACTCCACGTTATCACCAAGCAAGAAGATAAGTATAAAGGTAAGTCTATGGTGTTAGTTAGTTTGCATTGAATTTCAATTATGAAAGTGAGAATGATTCCTCAGTCCTTGAATTCTAAATGCTTTTGAATGAGTATAAGAGACTCCTTTGCAGTGAGGGAATTTGCACTACTTGAGTAGCATTTGACTATACCACCAATTATGGACGGTTGATGCTCCTTAGGTTGTCATAGTTGGATTGTCAGATATCTCATTGTGTTCTTGTTTCTTAATAACTATGCAATCCTGTTTTGAAAATAGTAGTTGGATACCTAAATCAATGGAGCTATTGTATATGCCATTAGTATATTTGCTATGTATTTCTCTTTGTCTGCATAGATTGAGTCGCCTCTTGAGGACACGCAACAATTCTAAGTTGAGATTGTTGATGTGCTGTCAAAATACAAAATATTTGGTGTGAGAAACAAGAGATTTTGTGAGTTCCTAAAGCGACTTTTTATGGTTTTGATGTGTTTTTATGTTAATCTTGCAGAAAAGTTATGTTGGCATGATTTTGAAGAAAGGTTGCAGATTTTGCCAAAGCATACGCCATACGAGCCCACCTACAAGTCGTAGATCAAGCTACGAGTCATAGGGTGGTGTCATAGCAAGAATCAGAGACCAAAAATTCAAAAATTTTTCAAGTGAAGGTCACTCCTATAAGGACATCCTAAGGGTCGTAAGGCACACTATGACTCGTATAGGTGGACTCATAGCAAGAATAAGAGCGCCAAAATATTGGACTAAAAACTGAAGGCAAAGACTATGAGAAGAACATACGAGCCATAGCTCAAGCAATGACTCATAACTATGGGTAGTACCAGTTTAGTCCAAGATGCCAAGAACCTGATACGAGTCCCCGACTACGACTCGTAGGTCATCCTATGAGTCATAATTATGAGACTTATCAGCTGCCAGCTGTCTTTTCTATCTAAATTCTAGGTTTATTTTGTACATACTATATATAGTTTAAGATAGGTGTTTAGAGAAGGTTCAACCAGTAGACAATCTACATTCACATTTTGAATCCTTAGTTTTTTTTAGAGTATTTTATTGTTCTCTCGTGGAAAACCCATTTTGGGAATTGCAAATCTTGCCTTGTACTCATTGTTGATCAATCAAGCTTGTGGGTTTGCAACTTGTAGTGCCTATTTTCTTCATTTTTCTTGGTAAAACTCTCACTTATGTCTTGTATGTACATTTTTTCTTGTTTTGCCTTAGCCATGAGTATCTAAGCACCCACAACTTGGGGTTGTGGGAACCATGAGTAGTTGACTTACAATAACTTAGGTTTATTGTATTTCTATGATTTGGGTTATGCATGTATCATCTGTTTTCCTTCAGTATTATTGTTGTTTGGTAGTGGCCAACACCAAATCCTGCTTACTATCATGATCCCAACCAAGGTAGTGATGAATAGGAAAAGGGAAATAGATGACAAAATTCGATTGATGTGTTCTCGTCTAATCAACCAAGTCTTACCAAAGGGAGGTTGACTAGGACAATTGTTAATGGCTAGTTGGCATGCCATGGTGGCCGATCAAGCGCCATTTTGAAATTCTAACATTACCTTCACTAGAGGGCTGGAAGAACCAAAGCTACTGTCCTGCATGCAAATCATCAAATTGTAGTTATGTTATCTAGGGTAATCGAGTCGATGAACCATGGGGAACACAATTCCTATGTTATCCTCAAAATTGAGTGTTTCCTCGCATTATAATTAGTGTTTGTTTTATTTTGTTTTTGAATACAAAAACCACCTATTTAGAGATTTTAGTTATTGATGCTTGAAATGATTTGTAGAGAAGTCTTGTAGTCAAGCCTTGTATTCCCAGTGGATTCGACCCGAACCTTCGGTTAGGTTAATTACTGACAACAATCACTTTCTTATTGGAGCATGACATCACAAGTTGTCATCAATAGTCAAAAAGAAATGTTATCTTTCCTGCACCAGATGGCCCACTAAGAGGAGAAATATGACTAGAATAATTATACCATGTGGTTGCTCTAAAATTCAAAGAAAATATCTTGGAGGGAAATAAGATCACAGTGGTAGAGGATATAGAAGTTTTGACTCATTATTGAGACCATTATGTACCAGGATGAATGTCAAAAATCTACCCAAACCATTGTGATCGAAATGCAAAGGAAGAAGAGGGGGTACAAGGCTGAAGGAAGGAGAGGGGGTACAAGGCTGAAGGAAGGATGAGATGAGGAAATCACTCACTCTTACAAAACACAAAAACTTTAAACTCGAGTCATGCTCAGCAAGATAAAAATTGGTAAGTAACTTTACAAAATATTTTGTATCATATTAATCATTAGGTTCAATACAATCTGGCACAAAACTTGGTATTTCATCCATACAGGCTCCTATTCAAATAAATGATTGCAGAAAGAAGTCCCATATCTTTCAGTTTCAGGTTGTTTCTACCCTCCCATTCAAAATATAGATTGCTTGCATACTTCTTATGCTTCCATTGACTGTAGAAATGTAGCATTAAATTCCAATTCTCTAATGAGCTAGTCCTTGAATGGGAGGGTAGAAACTCTTCACGTAGGGGTCGATTCATTTCTTTTATAAAGGCCCGCAAAATGATTTCCAAGGGGTGCATCTACCACTTTGTGAGGGTTAAGTTCTAAAGTCCCTTCTCTTGAGTCAGTGCCCATTGTAAGTGAATTCCCCGATGTCTTCCCAGATGAGTTATCAAGTGTCCCTCCCCAAAAGCAGATAGAGGCTTTATGCATGATGGACCCTAGCCTAATCAAGGCTGATGAAAACCCAATAGCCCTACATAGAGCTACTTCTCCAGTATCCTAGAGCCATTTCTAGTAGGGCCTCAGATTCTAGGTTCATCTCCATCTACTACTAGCTATCCCCCTGCTACTGCAGAGCTTACACTAGCGGTTGGGATCGAGTCTACACCATCCTTCAGCACTCTAGCACCACCAACAACTACTTTATAAGTTGACCGTATTTTCTCTGCTGTTGTATTTCAGGCTTTATTACGCAGGGTGGCTGTAGCAGAGGGCAGGCTATGTGAGTTGTCAGCACGGGTCCCGCCATTGATTGATCAGACTATTCAAAACTACGAGGAGAGGATGAAGGCATTTGCCCGACATTTAGTTGATGAGAGAGTCCGAGAAGTGGATGCTCGGGTTGATGTGTTCGAGACTAAAGTCCACAAAAGGCTTGAGAGAGCTAGGCCTGTCATTGCGAGTGTAGTTATTGAGAAGTTAGCCAAGTTCAAGGCCGACTTATTACTGATATTTGCAGCACCTGTTCTAGCCCCAGAGGTAGCACTGGTAGGTGATAAGGCATTTGATTGGCTCAGTGACTGTTCGGACACCCATGGGAAGAGGCCCCTTGAGCACGATGACTCAGAGCCGACCCCAAAGAAGTTGAGAAAAGAGGAGGATCCCATACCCGAGTAGGTGGTGCATGAGTCCCTGTAGTTGGCGGCTAGTCAGTGAGATAAAGTGGAGCACAGCCCATATGGAGAGGGTACCTCAGGAGTAGCTACAACCCAGGTAGTTGAGGAGGAGCTATAGCCCCAAGACCTTGTAGATCAGCCCTAGACTGGTTCTTGAGCACCATGATGTTTGACCCCGACTCTTATTTTGCTTTATGGATATTTTGTCTTGTGTTATGCTAAGCATCACTACAAACTTCTGAGGGTGGCTATCTAGGCTAAGGTACTTCCTGTAGGGGTGGTTGCTCTTACCCCATTAGGCGCAGATAGAGTGAGAGTGATTTAGTTTCTTCACTGCTAGTTAGGTCATACTCGCTGATACTCAGGGTTCTAAGGCAGTTGGATTGGGGCAATACGATTGTGACCATAGAGATAGGGTTGTACCGGGTTGTTTTGGGTGCGGGGCACCAGATGATTGGCTCAGAGATTATCCAAAGCACAGAGCAACACTTGCCACCCTATAGCCCACCAGGTCAACTCTTTCACTAGGTGGTAGGGGTAGGGGCATGGGTCAGGATCGTGGTCATGGGGATGATTAGTATAGAGACTAGAAGAGTTGGCTGCTAGGATCATCAGTATAAGAACTACAAGGGTTATCAATAGGGTTCCCAAGGGCCAATCAGGGATAGTATAGCTAGGGGTAGCAGTGATGTTTGAGAGAGAGGCCGTCAAGGCCACTTTTATGTCACGCCAGCATGAGCCGAGGCTGAGGTTCTAATGAGGCCATCATAGGTACAATTTCTGTATGCCAGCAGCCAACTTCAAACGTATTTGATCTAGGTTCGACATTCTCTTATATGATTGTGTATTATGTTTCCCTCCTGAGTGTGACTCCTGAGCCTCTATCCTCATAGGTTTAGGTATTAATCCCAAAAGAGGATTCATTTGTGGTTGATTAGGTTTGCAGAGGTTGTACAATTACTTTTTAGAGTGTTGACACCTGGGCTGATTTGATATTACTTTATATGTTGGACTTTGACTTTATTTTGGGTATGGATTGATTGGCCCCACATCATGCTATTTATATTGTTATGCCAAGACTGTCACCTTTGTGATACAAGAGATGTTTCCAGTGGTTTAGTGAAGGAATGTCAGTCAGGTTTTGATGGGTATTATATCATCTATTCAGGCTCGGAGATTGATATCTACAGGGCATCCAACTTATTTAGCTCATGTATGTGATGTGACAATTGAGACTCCTACTGTGGAGTTCCTGCCAGATGCATATGAGTTCCCTGATGTGTTTTTAGTAGATTCGCAAGGCTTAGCACTTAAGAGGTAGGTTGATTTTGCGATTGAGGTTGAACTGGCAACTAAGCCCATCACTAATCCTCCGTACCGGATAGATACTACAGAGCTCAAGGAGCTCAAATGACAGCTTCAGAGTCTGCTAGATCTAGGGTTCATACGACTGAGCGTTTCTCCCAAGGGATCTCCTATCTTGTTTGTGAATAAGAAAGATGGGACTTTTTGAATGTGTATTGACTATCAGTAGTTGAAGCGGGTTCAATATTAAACCTGTAGAAATTTTCTTTACTTATACATGTTTAGATATTCCATAAAATTGTTTTGGCAAATCCGAGGCCAAAATTGCGAACAACATGAAATATTATGTGGAGAAATGGTCTTGGTTGATTTTTAGAGCAACCAAATCGAAAAATAGTTTTTCAATGCAAAAATGTGATTCCAGATAAGTGTGTGACATATCGCATTGCAGACTTGTCACAAATTTGCACTTAACTGGGATTCTAATATTTTCAACGGGATCAGAAAACTCGATCGGAAGTTTGTTGACGAAAACCCAAAAAATGACCAAGTCCATGATGTGGGCTTGGTATACCCAAGAAAAAATTTTCAATTTTTTGCGAGGGGTATTCTTGACATTTTTCAACCCTTCATAAAGTTAAAACATGATCAAAATAGGTTCCAACTTCGCTAGAGAAGGAGAACGTAAACATTACAATAATTTATCATATGTTTTCAGGTGAGTACTTATCTCTATGCTTTAAGTGTTTGATCAATTAAATTTCAGTTATGTAGATATTAATCTCAACGATGCAATATGAGATATATACATGTCAATGCCATAATACGAGCATATATATGCAATATGGCATGATAATAATGTGCAAAATAAAAATAATATCACAAGGCTATGTCAAGTGCATCAACTAGAATCACAAGTCCACCAATAAGTCTTATATCATCACCCTTTCATCAATAATTAGAATGATAATGAAATTAAACTCTTCAAATCCCAAAATATGCTTGTATATCTCAACGGTGTCATAATTATCATTAATTTACCACATAACTTTCGAAAATTGTATCACAAGTCACATTTTATAACATTAATATCCAACATATCTCAATTCTCAAGAATTTCATCTCAATTTACATATAGAATCACAAATTACTCAAATTTCAGCATAATCGGTATCACATTTCCATCACAATTCTATCATATCAATCCAATTTCTCATGAATCAATTTACATCTTTCAGTTATTGCATGAACATATCAAATAACTCAAATCTAATCCCAAAAAGATTAGCTAAACCTATCTCGATGCCAAAATCGGACTCAGACAAACTTTCAATCAACTGAATCCTCCAAATGATCCCCAAATCCATCAATTGCCCTCAAAAATAGATATTACGCATCAATGAGATGAATTTTGATTCTCATATTATAACAATTAGTCTTAAGGGAAATAGTCAAAATTAGGGATAAAATTCAAAGTTCTCAAATTTGGAAATTGACTTTAAAATCAAATTCTACACGAAAAGGGAGACCGTAGGTGAAAATCCCACTAAAATCGAGTTCTAATTGAATAAGAAATCATCATTTAAGGTTTCAAAATCATGGACCAAAAGTCTACAATTTTTAACATCCAAAATCATGCAATTCAAGAAAAAACTTGGATAATAATCATGGAAATTCGCCAAAACGATGTTTGAAATACTTACCCAAAATATTCCCAATAATTAAACTCCTCATCAAAATATCACCTCAAAAGCTTGGAGTTTTTGAAAATGGAGTCAAAATGGAGGCTCTCTGATTCTTAATAATAGATTGGGTAATTACACTCCGTGAACGCGAAAGAGGTTCCGTGAATGGCCAAAGACTACCATGAACATGGGGGCCAATCCATGAATGTGGAGAAAGAACAACGAACAACTATCTAGCACTCTGCGAATGTGAAGTTCTTTACACGAACTCGGGGAACAGGTACACCATACCTCGGGAATAGGGAGAAGATTTTCACCTACACCAAAAAACTTTGCACTAGCAATGCCTAAACAATTTCTAAACTCAGAACGAAACCCTCGAAACTCATTTAAAGTCCAAATTTCACAAACCTGACATGTATCTATACCAAAAATAGCGATTTGAACTCAAAGGAATAATCATAATTTGATTTTGAGGTCTCCTCACATAATTACCAATGCAAGTCAAATAAACTAGTTTAAAACTCAAAATACCAAAAATTCCATCAGCAACTCCAATAACTATGATGATACTATTTCTAGCGTTAGTTTCACCAGCCAGAACTACTGGAATAAGCAAAATTTTGACCCTAGCTTTCGAACTCCGAATGTTGACTAAAGTCAAACTTTGACACCGAAAACAACTAAAAATGCAACTTTATGCCTAAGTGTATCTCCCTTTAGGAGCAGTATGGAATTACCATAACTTATAGAGAAGAAATGGACATTTAAAGCAAACCAACCCTGAGCAAGGTGTCGTTTGGGATATTGAGAAGTATGTGAAAATAAGATCTTGATTTGGTTAGAGTTTTTTGGAACAGATAGAGAGGCTAAATTAATTCAAAAGATGTGGTTTGAGATTTTGGTAAGTGCCTCTTGAGTTTCACTTTGGCACTAAGATCTCTTTGGAATGACTTTCAAAAGTGAGAGATAAATTGAGTACCACTATTCAAAATAATGGACAATGAAACTCCATGCAACCTCATTAACTCTTGGATATATAACTTGGCATGGTCTTCAGCACTAAAAGTTGTCTTAACTGGCAAGAAATGAGCAATTTCTTTAGATAACATTTCTGTGAGGGCACTTGTCGATTCGTAAACATGCATCTGGTCTACAATCTCGATTCAAAAAATTGGAATTCAAATCAAGTAGACTTGCGGTTGGAAACACCATTAATACATCTCATTTTCTTAGTGGTCATTGGTCCCATTAATACATCTCATTATGCTGGTGTATGCTGTTATTTTTATTTTGTCTTGTTTTCACATAGTGCTGTTGAGAATATCCTTTTTAAGTATTATATTAGGATCTCAATTTATCTGATATTTTTTATAAACGCCCAAGGTAAAATGTAACTTATAAATTGTGAAGTGAGGCAAAAAATTAATAAATATTATATCTTAATTCATGTTATCAATTTTATATACATACTCGAATTGACTTGGTTAAAATTTTCTTTTATAGCTAGCATCAGTCAATTGTCTACACAAAAGATTTAAGAAAACATTATAAAAGATGATACAAATGGATAAATAGGAGAAGGTCTTGAATATCAAAATAAAATAAAATCAGAGCATGAATATACCAAAAGACATCACAAATCTGGCACAATTAGGAAAAAAGATAAAGAGTGGGACTTCATTCATGGTATCCAAACAAGGGAAAATAACTAAGTAGGTCTTAACTCTCAAAAAGTATAAAAGAATTAAATAAAAAATATACCTAACAAATTTATGAAAATATCACAAAAGATAGTTCAGATAGAAAATAAAAGAAAGAAAAAGAATAGGAATTAATTAGTAATACTTCCCAATAGCCAAAAGAGGGAAGACAGTTAAGTAGGTTCTAATTCTCCTTGAGATTGCTATGGGATTTCATAAATAATGTTAGTGGATATGATAAACCAATAAATTTCTCCACTAAGCAAACAGTGAAGAAATCCTATTGGAAAATAATACTTGAACTTGATCTTTTGGAGAATGTTGATGACAAAATATTTTGTAAAATTATGATTAAAATCTGTAGAAGTTGAACTTAAATAGAATTGGTGATCCCAAAGAATGAAAGGACATACTCTTTCATTTAAATGACACACCATTTCAATAGAAGACATAATCATTCACTTAAAATACTTAGTAATAATTTTATTTAAACAAAATTTCAGCAGAGAAGTGTTTGACCAATTAAATTTCAGTCATTAATCTAACTTATTCCATGTTTCAGCCATTAAAATAGAAACTTGGAGAAAATGAAGAGGAGTCTCCTCCCTCTATGAGGTAGTAGTAAAGGGCTAGGTATATTCTATCCTCTCTAGACCTACTCTATATAATTTTATCAAATATGTTATTATTCTTTAGTCATTAAATCTAACTTATTCCATGTATTAGCCATCAAAATAGAAACTTAGAGAAAATGAAAAGAGGAAATTCAGAGGAGTCTCCTACCTCTATGAGGTAGTAGTAAGGTCTAGGTACACTCTATCCTCTCTAGATCAACTATATAGAATTTTATCGAATATGTTATTATTCTTAAAGGATTTTCATCACTTCGTCATTAACTCTTTCCTAAAAGTTAATCCAGTAAAAGAATATAGTAATATCTAATCCAAGTTTAAATACATATGGGCAGACCTGCCTTAACGAAATAAACTTTTTCTTAAAAAAGAAAATACAAACTTTGACTACTTATCAATCACTGCTCTTTATTTTTTTAAGTTTTTTAGTGTACTAAATATTTTAAATCATCAGGTAAAGTTGATATACAATTGTTGGTTATTTATATTTTCTACGTTTTCTTTTTCTTTTTACTATTTTTAACTTTATTTTCTAAAATTTAATAAGCTAGATTCTAAGCCAAAACCTTCTCTCCATGTTTTCTTTTTCTTCTTCGTCTTTTTAACCCTGTATTCATCTCTCTTTAATTTGATTATTGAATTTTAAGATTTTGATGCAGATTTTTATTTGATGTTTGCACTTCAAATGTTACATCAAGTTTTTTTTTCTAAAAGATCATAAGAAAAGACTTAATATCATTTGCAAAGTTTTCATCAATTATGAATGAAACACCCCTCATGTGTTTCAGAATGCCCATAATAATAATTTTCATATATCTCAAAATCCATGCGTGATTTCAGAAATCCGACTTTATATTCTTGATCAGGGGAAAAAATTGAGTGGGAAATGGGTATAACCAGGATTTTAGAAAACCCATAGTGAAAATTAATTTTCACTAATTTACGAATTTCAGAGAGTGTCACAGCTTGGGCGCGCAATGGCATAATTTGCTAGGTGCGTTCAATTTGCGTTGCGCCAGGGGCACGGACCGGTAAAATCTTTTTCTAGTTTTCTTATTTCATCCAAGGGCATTGGGGTAATATCCCAATGCTCATTTAAACGTGAAATCTTCCATATGTAGCCATTTTTTCAACTCTAGAATTCACAAAACCATCTCTAAAACATCTCAAAGACTTTATCAAATCTCTCATTCAAACTCAGGATTTCAAGCTCAATCTTGGGCTCAAGAACTCATCTGAATCTTCAAGTCTTCCCAACTTTATCCCAAGAAAATCCAAGTTTAAGGTATGTGGGTCTTCATCCATGGGTTTTTTCACCCATGGAGCCCAACCTTTCATTGTATGAAAATTGCATAATTTCAAGTTGTATTACTCATGGGTATCTCTTATTATGCATCATGAACGAAAATTATATTGGGTTTTATCAAGTATTGATTGATTATGCGTGAATATCTATTTTAATCTAGTACCATGAGTTGATTTATATCTATTGAAGTTTTGCATGATGTGAACTATGAAGACTATGAACTATTTCAAATTTTAAGATAAATTTCAAGATACACAAAATGAGGGTTTTACTATAATATTGGTGGACTGAATTGAATTGATTTACTCCTTCTTGTTATACTCTTGAGTTGCATGATTTTGAACAAGTGTCATGAACCCACCATGTGTT
>JAOTQR010077420.1:0-12180 GCA_025774065.1 Solanum ossicruentum | reverse complement strand
CCCGACCATGTTCATGATGTGTGACGGAGATTTTGGGTATTTAAACTTCCGGTGTTATGCTGTGGTATGGCGCGAGTTTGGAGGTCACCATCGTTTCCGTCCGACATGCATGACTTTCATATGTTTTTATAAAAAGGATTTTTATTCGATACTCACTACAGGTTTGATTTATGTATTTTTATCCATTTCCTTGACTTATGAGTTCTATCTGCATTGTGTACTTCTTGTCTTACATATTCGGTACGTCTTTCGCACTGACCCCTTCCGTCGGGGGGGCTGCGTTCATGCCTGCAGATACTAGCAAGCAGGTGCGAGACCCTCCTATCTAGGATCTCCAGTTGCAGCTGCAGTGCCCCTTTTTTTTTCAGGAGCCAGCTATTGGTAGTCTCTCACGTTCACATGTTCAGTAATTGGGTTATGTATATACACGTACTGTTCAGCATATATGTCTAGAGGTCTGTAGATACTAGTGGGTAGTGGGTATATGAGAGATACTTGAGTACATGTTTTATTGTATGATCTTGGCACTTGATCAGGCGGCGAGACCGCATTATTTTATGTATGATGTGATTATTAGGCGGCAGGACCGCAGCGGAGACCTTGTCGGCCCGCACCTATGTATATGTATAAAGAAATATGTACTTGTATTGTTTTCTGGGTTGCTGCTGGGTTGTATTTGCAGGTGAGGTTAGTTAATAAAACAGAGGAAACTCTGCTGAAATTTCGGTAGATTTCCTAGCGGTTATATTGGCCTTCGGAGTTAATGTTTGTCTGGGTGCCCAATCGGCACTAGTCACGGCCCCTGGGTTGGGTCGTGACACTAGTATCAACTCAAGTATTTTAAAACATACTGGGTTACTCACCTAAAATGGAAAAGTAGTTCTAAAAATAATTCTTAAACTTAACTGAAACTTTAAGCTTTATGAGTATTCATGAAACCCATGCAAAAGTTTATAGTAGCGTTCTTGAAGAATCATAATACTTATCAAGAAATTAATGGTAAAGAAATTAAGAATCATAATACTTATCAAGAATCTATACATATGAATGAAAATTTAATGAACTTCATAGAAATACATGAACTTTGATCTCAACTAGTATTTGAAAATTCTTGGATGAAACTAATGTATAATTTCTAAAATATCCATAAAATAATTTTTGGAGGGTCTTACATACCTGGGGAAAGAATTCTTGAAGAGTTGAAGATATTCTTGAGTCCTAACTAGCGTTCTTAATCCTAAGCTTTGAGTCTTTTGGGAGGTTTTGAAATTATACGTGTTTATTTGTAGGCTTAGGGTCTAATTAGAGTTAAAACCGACTAGTTTAGGCTTATAGAGTGTGGGAAAGGCCGAAACTACCTTTCCAAAATAAAAGAGAAAAATTTCGGCAAAAATTATGCTTGTGCCCATCGGGCACATGCATATTTTTCCCATTTTTCGCTAATTTCAGCTTCCATCAAAAATCATAAAAATTTCCTAAGTGTGGCTCTGTGTCCCAGGTGCGTCGCGCCCTGGGTGCGAAAACCTCACTGTCCAGAAAGAATTAGAAAAATTTTTAATTTTCCTCTGTTACTTAAAATTTGGGGCGAGACCATTTTCCACCTTAATTTTTCGTGCTTATCGCAAATTCGGTCTCGGATTTACGATTGGAGCATGAAAAGATGCATTACGCGCATGGTCAACTCTAGGGTATTTTGGTCTTTTCACCAGGTGTCACAATATCTCCCCCTTGGGATTATTCATCCTCGAATGATAACGAAAAGAACAAAACTTAGCTCAAATCACAATCATTGAACCTAACAAACATAAATCTTTCAGATGAATTATGAAAATTTACCTTCAAGATCCTCATTTGGCCAATGAACAAATTTGGATACTTGGCCTTCATATATTCCTCCGCTTCTCATTTAGCTTCTTCAACAAATTAGTTCCTCCATAAAACCTTTATTGAAGCAATCTCCTTGGTCCTCAACTTACGAACTTGTCGGTCTAGTATCTGCACCAGGATCTCTTCATATGAAAAGTTATCTTTAATTCCCACACTTTCAATAGGAACAACTAGAGAGGGATCTCCGAATTATTTCTTAAGCATGGAAATATGAAATACTGGGTGTATGGTACTCAACTCTGCTGGTAACTCTAACTTGTAGGCAACGCTACCTACTCTCTTTAAAATCTGGTAAGGGCCATTATATCGTGGGTTGAGCTTTCCCTTTTCCCGAATCTCATAACTCCCTTCATCGGAGACACCTTCAGGTACACCCAATCGCCTACCTCAAACTCCAAGTCTCTCCTTCTAACATTTGTGTAAGACTTTTTATCGACTCTGAGCTATCTTGAGCCTCTCTTGGATAACCTTCACTTTTTTCATAGCCTGATGGACCAGATCCAGTCCTATCAATCCTGCCTTACCAACTTTAAATCACCCAATGGGTGATATACACCTTCTCCCACAAAGGGCCTCATACGGTGCCATCTGTATGCTGGCCTGGAAACAATTATTATAAGAAAACTCAATCAAGAGTAAATGATTATCCTAGTTACCATTAAAGTCTATCACGCATGCCCTTAACATATCTTCCAGGGTCTGCATAGTTCGCTCTGCTTGCCTGTCTGTCTACGGATGAAAAGTTGCACTAAGGTTCACCTTCGTACCAAGATCCTTCTAAAAGGACTTCCAAGACTGTACTGTGAACTGAGCTCCTCTATTTGAAATAATATATATATGGACCCTGTGTAGCCTAACAATCTCCTTCAGATAAAGTCTGGCATAATCCTCCGTTGTATCCATGGTCTTGACAGGTAGAAAGTGAGTTGACTTAGTTATTCTATTTACTATGATCCATATCGAATCATGCTGTCCACGGGACTGAGGTAAGCCTGTAGTGAAGTCCATGTTAATCATCTCCCACTTCCATTCTGGAATTTCAATGTTCTGGGCTACAACACAAGGCCTCTAGTGCTTTACCTTAGCTTGGTGGCAATTTGGGCATCTAGACACGAACTCTGCAATGTCCCTCTCATGCCACCCCACCAATAGACTTCTCGCAAATCTCTATGTATCTTTGTTGCATCAGCGTGAATAGAGTATTTGGTATTATGAGCTTCATCCCAGGTCCTGTCTCTAAGACCATCAACACTTGACACTCTCAACCTTCCTTGGTACCTCAAAACTCCATCTCTCTCTTTGGCAAACACTAATACCTTCTGTTTCTGAACATCTTCTTTCAACTGGAGGAGAATCGGATTCCTATCTTGCTTTTCTTTCACCTCCACCACTAAGAATGACTCGACCCTATTTCTGATAATGGCACCATCTTCATCAGAATCTTAGATCTGCACCCCTAAATGGCCTAGTTTGTGAACCTCTTTATCTAATTCCTTTTTTTCGTCTTCTATGTGAGCGATACTATCCATGGTCAACCTTCTAAGAGTATCAACAACTACACTAGTTTTACTTGGGTGGTAGAGAATGTTCATGTCATAGTCTTTCAGCAGCTCCAACCACCTTCTCTGCCTCAAATTCAACTCCTTCTGGATGAATACATATTCCAAACTCTTGTGGTCCATGAATACATCCATGTGCCTACAATAAAGGTAGTGTATTCAGATATTTAGAGCAAAAACCACTGCAGCAAGCTCAAGATCATGAGTTAGATAGTTCTTCTCATGGGTCTTAATCTATCTGGAGGCACATACTATCACCTTACCTCGTTGCATCAACACACATCCCAACCCAGCTCTGGAAGTATCAAAATATACCACCAAGTCATCAGTTCCCTCGGGTAGCGATAAGACGGGGACTGTGGTCAGCTTGGTTTTCAATTCTTGGAAACTTTTCTCACAAGATTCTGACCATTCAAACTTAACCTTTTTCTGAGTGAGTTTAGTCAAAGGAGCTGAGATAGAAGAGAACCCCTCTACGAACTGTCTATAATACCCTTCCAAGCCCAAGAAACTCCTTATCTCTGTTGGAGTTGTGGGCCTTGGCAAATTCTTCACTGCCTCAAGCTTTTAGGAATCAACTTGGATGCCTTCACCAGACATAATATGACCCATAAATGACACAGATTCCAACCAAAAGTCACACTTGGAGAGTTTTGCATACAACTGCTGATCCTTAAGGGTCTTAAGGATAATTCTGAGATGGTCAACATGTTCCTCCTTGTTACAAGAATATATCAGGATGTCATCTACGAACATGATAACGAACATCTCTAGGTATGGCCTCAACACCCTATTCATAAGATCCATGAATGCTGCTGGTGCATTCGTTAGTCCGAATGACATGACCAGAAACTCATAATGCCCATAGCGGGTTCAGAAAGCTGACTTAGGAATGTCTCTCTCTAACTTTAAGCTGATGATACCCAGATCTGAGATC
The DNA here is from genome assembly GCA_025774065.1 of Solanum ossicruentum. Taxonomy (NCBI): domain Eukaryota; kingdom Viridiplantae; phylum Streptophyta; class Magnoliopsida; order Solanales; family Solanaceae; genus Solanum; species Solanum ossicruentum. The sequence goes on along the minus strand of JAOTQR010077420.1, from coordinate 7,797 downwards.
TATATTGGAGAAACAAGTAGTACCATGAAATTGTTTGAATAAGTCATCAATTCTGGAAACAGGATACTTGTTCTTTATGGTGAACTTTGGTCAACTAACGATAATCTATGCAAATTCGAAGAGAACAGTCCTTTTTATGCATGAAAAGGACTAGAGCACCACAAGATGAGACGTTTGGTCTAATGAATCCCTTATCTCAGAGATCTTTCAGCTACAACTTTAACTCTTTTAGCTCTGAAGGAGCCATATGGTATGGAGAGATGGATATGGACTGAGTATTTGGAAGAGTGTCTATCCCAAAGTCTATCTCCGCATCGAGAGGGACTCCAGGAAGATCCTCAAGAAAGACTTCTAGGAACTCATTCACAACTGGGACAAACTGAAGAGATGGTGCCTCGACACGAGAATCCTGAACTCTGACTAGGTTGAATATGCACCCTTTAGAAATTAACTTTCTGGCTTTTAGATATGAGACAAACTGACCCTTAGGAAAAATGGAGATACCCTTCCATTCCAAAACTGGTTTGTTAGGAAACTAAAACTTGACTACTCTGGTTCTGCAATCTATGGAAGCATAACCAGCATGTAGCCAGTCCATGCCTAGGATGACATCGAAATCTACCATGTCTAGCTCCACAAAATTAGTTACAATAGTCTTATGATAAACTGAGACTGGACAAGCCCTACAAATGCTTTGGGCTAGAATAGATTCTCCAGTAGGAGTGGAAATACTAAAAGGCTCAAGAAGGCATTCTGGACTGTCTCCAAACTTCATAGCTACATAGGGGATCACAAAGAACAATGTGGCACCTGGGTATAATAATGCATAGACATCATAAGTAAAGATTTTGAGCATACCCGTAACCACATCTAGTGAGTTCTCCTGCTCCTGTCTAGTGGCCATAGCATATATGCGATTTGTGCCCCCGTTTGCTCTTGCTGTAGTGCCCCTGTGAGGTGGCTTACCCTACGATGTTGAAAAAACTGACTATGATCTATTATCTCCCAAATTCTGCTTTCCTATAGGAAAATCCTTCAAGAAGTTCCCTACCTGACCACATTTAAAGCAGCCATTTGTGCCCATAAGGCATTCTCCGGGATGAGACCTGCCACAATTCCAACAAGTAAGATAATGGTCTGATCCTTGAGTGATGCTACCCTGTGACTGGCTGGCCAGGACCCTGTGGTTCTATGATCCCTGTTCATTCCTGACCCTCGATGCAGGTGCACTACAGATAAACATGTTGGTCCCGATATCTTCGGCTGGAAGGATGAGTGATTTCCACCTCCATCCCCCCTCTTACCTATCTCCTGGCCTGATGCCTTGGCCCTCTAACTCTAGAACTCCTCCCTATCCTACAGTTTCTCCTCCTCTACCTGCTGCACATACGTCATCAAGTGGGCTATGTCTGTGTCCCCGATCAACATAGCATTTCTGCCCTCTCTCTTAGTCATCCGGGAGAGTATTAACACGAACAAGTCAATCCTAATACGCATGTTTGTCACCTTAGCTGGACCATAATGGGACAACTGAGTAAAATTGAGGTTGTACTCCTATACACTCATATTCTCTTGTTTTAGATTCAGGAATTCTCTCACCTTCGCCTGCCTCATCCTTCTGGGAAACTACTGTCCCAAAAAGGCCTCCTCAAACATTGCCCAACTAACAACTGGTGCCCTATCTACCCTACTTCCCCTCCACTGATCAAACCAGAGTCTGGATACCCATTTGAGCTAGTAGGCATCCAACTCAACCCACTCAGTATCACCATTATACATAACCTAGAACACCTTCTGAAGCTCCTCAATAAAACTTTCAGGATCCTCCTTCACATTAGACCACGTGAATTAGGTGGGTTCATCCTCAGGAACTCACGAACTCTGGCAATATCTGACCCGTCATTGCTACCATCTGCCTGGCGCCCTCCCTAAGTAGTGACTGCCCGTGTCAAGGTTTGGATGGCCTGGTGGAGCTGAGCATTGGAGATGTCTTCTTATTTTGGTTGTTCAGTAGGCACAACTAGACCTCTAGGTTTCTTATGAACTGGGACAGGATGGGTTGCATTTCTCCTGGTTGGGCGCCCTCTGTCCCTCACTAGTCCATTGACTCTGTATCAAGGCATGATCTAAAAAACACAGCGTGAATGCATGAGTTAGGAGGGACTTAATAGATGTAAACTCTAAAGCATAAGACAAAGAAGAACAATTTAATGGTGACACTTCCTAATTCCCTGTAGCCTCCCCATTATAGGTGTGGCGCACTTCACACCCATAATACGGACTCTACTTGATATGGTTCCACAAACTCTCTAGGACTCTTGAACTCTGTGCTTTGATACCAAGTTTATCACGTCCTGAGCATATACCCTAGATGTGACTGGCACTCAAAACCATTTCAGGTCCTAAGCTAACCACTTGGCCTGACTTCTTACTCAGCAGAAGACTTAAACAATCATGGAAAGGCTTCAAAAAAAGTACCAAACTAAGATCAATAACTATCTACATAAGCTGAAATGTAAAGGTTAACAACCAATAACCAAAATAAATAAGAGCTGAAGTACTTGAAATGTAGTCTATGGAACCTCTAACTAGAACTATCCGAAGGACTACCAGGACAAGCCCCAAAGCAGCCAGAACTAAAATAAATACTGAAAAAACATAAATACTTCAAGAGCCTCTGACTGAGAAGAGGACTCACCAATGACTGGAAGAGATCTGGTCCTCAACGAAGCGGGTGCTGAGGGACTCTGCCACCTGTGTCTGCATCATAAAATGATGCAGGTCCTAAGGACGTTAGTATGTGGAATGTACGGTATGTAAGATGGACAAAATAGGAACTTAGAGTGACATAACATTTCAAAGTACATACATATATCTCAAAATAGAATAACATATGTAATAAATACTCTGTATGCTGAAAATAAACATGCTAAAAACAAAAATCCTAAAAAAATCTGTATGTAACTCATAACTTGCTTTATCTTGGCGAGTTTCTATAACCTATAACTACCACTATGAATTTCATGGTGATACAACATCTTGCCCATGCTGCTAGAGTCGTCCCATACTTTACCGGGGTAGGGGACAAAGAACCAGGGGAGTGGATCCATCCCAACTGTGCCATCTCAGTGGCTAATAAGGAATATACCTTGGTAAAATCCTATCTTATGCTGGCTACATAGTGTATGAATTCAAGTAATTAATTCTACTCTCACTCATATCGATGCTCAATACTACTCCTAAAAATAATATTTATATAGCTTACAACTTAAAGGATATGAATTCTCAAAATATCGTTGGTCTTTCGGGGACTTATCCCATCATAACTTTTTTGAAACATCCTCATCTAAACTCTTTGGCTTGACTGAAACTAGTATCAACTCAAATATTTTAAAACATATTGGGTTACTCAGCTAAAATGCAAAAGCAGCTCTAAAAATGATTCATAAACTTAACTCAAACTTTAAGCTTTATGAGTATTCATGAAACCAATGCAAAAGTTTATAGAAGTTCATCCAGGGCTCTAAATCTTGGTAACAATACCTCAAAATAATGGTAAAGAAATCAAGAATCATAATACTTATCAAGAATCTATACAAATGAATGAAAATGTAATGAACTTCACAGAAATACATGAACTTTGATCTCAACTAGTACTTGAAAATTCTTGGATGAAACTAACGTATAATTTCTAAAATATTCATATAATAGTTTTTTGAGGGCCTTACATACCTGGGGAAAGAATTCTTGAGGAGTTAAAGGGATTTTTGAGCCCTAACTAGCGTTCTTGATTCTAAGCTTTGTGTCTTCTGGGAGGTTTTGAAATTATATGAGTGTATTTGTGCGCTTAGGGTCTAATTTTAAGCTTATGGAATATGGCAAAGGTCGAAACTATCCTTCCTAAATAATGGAGAAAAATTTCAGCAGAAATTATACATGTGTACGTCACGCACATGCACATTTTCCCCATTTTTTGCAAATTTGAACATTCGTCGAAAATCATAAAAATTTCCTAGGTGTGGCTCTGCATCTCAGGTGCGTCGTTCCCTAGCGCAGAAACCTCACTGTCCTGAAAGAATTAGCAAAATTTTTAATTCACCTAGGTTGCTTAAAGTTTGGGGCAAGATCATTTTCCAGCTCAATTTTTCATGTTGATTGCAAACCCGGTCTCGGATTTGAGAATGGAGCATGGGAAGATGCGTTTCGCACATGGTGAACTCTAGGGGTATGTTTGTCTTTTCACCGGGTGTCACAGTCCTTCCTTGAGGCTAAGAGGTCAAAAGTTTGTTGTTTATTTGTATATCTTGTATAATGATTGAGAAATGTACATGATGTTTTGAACTTTATTGGATGACCTAAATTAAAGCAGTGGTCCTGTTTGATTTTTTACATGAGCTTTAATTTTTACTCAAGGACGACCAAATGTTTAAATGTGGGGTGATGAAGATAGGCCAAAAATACATTTTCTCTTGGTTAATTGTTCATTACTTAAATAAATAACTAAAGTTATTATAATTTAATAAATAATTAATCGACAAGTCCTTTGGATTCAATATCTCAGCTGTTTTCAAGCCACTATTATTTGGGTTGATCATGTACACTTGTGTGTGCTAGGGAAACAATAAGTTTTTGACGCCATTGCCGGAGACTTAGAAATTAATCATTTTTCTAAGTGATATTTTTCTTTTATTATTTATGAAAGAAATACAAGCTCGAAAGGGCTAACTAGTGATATAATTTGCAATGTAGTGCTTCAAATAGTATTATAGTGCTTCAAATTACATAAAAGGAATTGACAAGAAAATGATCTTACATGCTCAACTTGAAAATAGCAAATCGAAGAACAAAGACTTTACAGACAGCCACCTCAAAATTCTTATAGTTGAATGTAGCATAAAAAGGTTATGTGGGTCTTATTATAGTGTTTGAAACTTGATTGTTACTTTATTTGTAAATTACTTTTTTCGTGATCTGATTACTTCAATAAATGAAAATTATAACAAATGGAATGAAATTAATCATAATCAACTTTGTGTTAGTGTTAAATATTCTTATTTTTAAAATGGTAAAAAAAAACTTATTTCTAATATTGAAATTATGTCTACATTACTGAAATTCCTTTTTTTTAAAAAATACTGGGACGACATAAGTGATTGCATGAATGAATTATTGTGGAGGTCATATCACAATGGCCTCTACGAATGTGGGTACCAATCTCGCGAATGCGTAGAACAAAGGATGTTGCACCAGACTCAGCAAAAATTAACTCTATTCAGACTCGGAAAGGACCCTCGGGGTTCATTCGAAACTCTATACACACAAATCAAACATATAACCCTACCAGAAATGATAGTCTGGACTCAATGAAATTATCACAATTCAATTATAAGATCTCTTTAAACTCGAAACCCGAAAAAGTTCATTAAAACTAGTCAAAAACTCAAATATCCAAAATGACCTTGAAAACTTCTTAAATTACACCGAGACCGTTTCTACCATTAGTTTCACCATCCAGAACCACTGTAACTATCAAAATTTTGATTAGAGTTTCTGAACTCCAAATGTTGACCAAAGTCAAACTATGATCCGAAATCAACTGAAAATGCAACTTTATATCCAAAATCTTTGTTTTAACTCCACATTTAATTTCGTCACTTCTCCTAGACCAAATTTGATGTTCTAGAACTAATGGAATGATGGATTTTTGTTTCGACATCTGAAACTTCAAATGGTACAAAAACTCACTTTTGAACGACTTAAGCTTCCAAAAATGTCAAAACTCACATTTTCACTGTTTAAACAGAAGTTCTTAATTTCAACAACACAGATGATCCAAAGTACGCCTGAATCAACTTATGAAAGAACAAAATAGTAACGTCTATCGATAAACTCGAAAAGGACCAGCAAGGTCATTACAAATGGTCCGAGTCATTATAGAATTTTTTTTAAAAAAAATGAATTTCAATAATGTAGACATAATTTCAACATTAGAGATAATTTTCAAAATTATCCCAAAAAAAAGAGATTATATTCTTGTTTTCTATCTTAGTTAATTACAAATTATTTTTAAAGTTAATTAGTCCATAATTGAGTTAATTAATTTTGATCAAATTTAATTTATCATTATTTAAATTAATCGGACCCCACATGTTTTCTATTATTCCTTTTCGTCACTTTTCACTCACAATTTTCCTCCAACACACTCATTATCTTTTCACAACATACCACCTAAAACTCCACTTTCTTTTCTACACTGAACAGACAATTTTTTTTTACTCTCTTCAATTCCTTTTCTCCTTCACCATAAGACCACATTCTCCATGTTTTACTCTCTCCTCCTTTCTCTCTCTCCATCTTCTTCTTCCACCACAACTCTTCTTCTTCATTTCCCTATTTTCAGCCAACAAACTCCATTTGTAGCCACCATGACACCACTCTACACCACCTAAACATCTTCAAAAATCCAGCCTGAAAGCAAACCAAATCAGCTTCTAAAATGACCCTTTTTTCGACCAAAATCTCCGCTAATACTCTACCAAAAAACCTCCATTCTGCCACCACAAAATCATTCTCCAACCACCACCAAACCAGCAGTAAAACGATACCAAAATAGACACCAAACCAGCAACAAAATGTCATTTTGTTTTTCACCTTTTTCCAGCAAACAACCCCAACCAGAAAATCACCTCCACCATCGCACCACTGTGATACCGGAGAACAACAATTACCATATCAAAGCAATGGATCTGAGCTGCAGTTATGGCTGGAAAATTCGAAACTCCGACAGTCTTCCTTAGAAATGGTAACCTCTGCTTGCTCTGGATTTTGAGTATTGTATGTTCATTTTGATATTATTAGTCTTTGTTTAGTTTAGGATTAGCATATTGCACCCAAGGTGTTGTGATACTTATTTATTTATTTATTTTAATTTCTAGCATGCTTAAATAAAAATTTGACATTATCTTAGTTGGATAGCTTTATTATTTGTGTATGGCTTGATAACTAATTTTTATAATTACTGTACTTGACCTTATTATTCTGTTCCATCTCCATGATTGCTTCACGTACTCTTAATTGTTGATTTTGTTTTTATGTAAATCTTTATTTTGTTCATGTTCTTTGTTGTTATGGTTGAAATTATTTATGTACGTTATTTTTTTAAGTCAACTTATTGATTGTTTACTTCCCTTAAATTTTCTTAAGGTTACTGTTCTTTACCTGAACATTACTATGATTCCATTTATTTGAGTAGTTTATTGTTCCAATTGCTAAACCTGGCCGAGGGAAAATTCATCCATCGAATTTCGAGGCTTCACCATTCAAAACGACGAAAAAAGTTAGTTTATGTTCATATTTTTTACATGTTAAAATTCAAGTTTTCTAGTTTAAGCTCATTATTTACTAAACATGGCCGAGGAAAAATCTATCCGTCGGATTTCGAGGTCTCCCCATTTAAAAAGACGGAAGAATTTAGTTCAAGTTTTTTTTTACATGTTAGCAAGTTTTGCATATTTTATGTCATTATTATTATATGTTTACTCATTATAAATTATTTTATTATTATTGTATCTTTTAGTTAACTTTAAAAATAACAATGTTGACTTTAATTATTGTGTATATATTATAAGGAATCATTGCATTTGTTACTTTATTATTGTAGTATCTTTGTTAGACCCCGTAATTAGTCAAATGGAGGTCAATTGCTCATTCGAGAAAATTGTTGTGATGGAGGTATATTTTAAATTTAACTAACTTATGGTGCGGGAGTATGGAATCAAGTGAATTTGGCGGGTAAAA
>JAOTQR010077419.1:0-12181 GCA_025774065.1 Solanum ossicruentum | reverse complement strand
AAGTATATTAATGGTTCTAGTTTGGTATGAACGCCTAATCGGCGTGAGTCACGATCCCGGGGTGGGGTCGTGACAAGAATTATATATTTTTGATATATATATTGTTGTGATTGGAAATAATGAGTGCATGTGTTTGTGAAACTCATATCATATTCATTCCATGACATGCATGTTTGTATTGATTCCGAAATATTGATAAAATAAGATGAAAAGAAATATTGGGACCGAGGTCTTTACCGGTCGAGACGAGGTAATATACCGGCGAATATATTGTGATGCCGAGGTAATATGCCGGCGAATTTATTGTGATGCTGAGGTAATATGCCAGTGAATTTCTTGTGATGACGAGGTAACATGCCGTGAATAATGATGATATTGTTATATCAAGGTTTCTGCCGACAGTTATTGCATAATGCATTGCATAGCACACTTGCATACCATTGCATAGCATGGTGTTATCCTTATGATTGATTGAGTTATCACTATTAGTTTATGATTTTGGAAATTTTGATATGACGAACTGCTATCTTTATTATGTATTGATGGGTTGGAATGACCTTTTGTGTAGGAGGGAGTCGTGGATATCGACTGGGACGAAAGGAGTTTGTGTATTATATTAGATTTTTTCGTTTTGTTAGTTGACTTGCTGGGTACCGCATGGTATTTGGTACACACCTCTTGCTCCTACACTCGTGTAGGTAGTGATTCCAGGCAGTGAATAGAAATTCCTTAAAGCATCGAAGATTTTCAGGAGACGTACAGAGTTAGTTGTTGTCATCTGGCTGACTCTCTTATTCCTATTTCTTCTGTACTTGTTCTATTTAAGAAGAAGGACAGTTTGGACATGTATTTTCCTTGTTTTTTCTGTATTTTTAGTGACTTGTACACGTGACAACCAATCCTTGGGTGGGTTTTAAGTTTATGAAAATTTCTTAGTTTTAGTTATTTATTCTATTTAAAAATGCTTCCGCACATTATATTTATTGTCCCTTAAATTAAGACTGACTTGCTATGATGGGTTTGAGCAAATGCCATCATGCCAAATTTTGGGTCGTGACAAGTGGTATCAGAGCCCTAGGTTCATAGGTCTCACGTATATACAAGTCAAGTCTAAGTAGAGTTTTGAGGATTGGTATGGAGACGTCTGTACTTATATTTAAGAGGCTATGAAGACTATTAGGAAACTTCTTTTTATTCATTCCCTCTTATCGTGCGTGATTATTTTTTGTAGTAACGAGTGGTACCTATATTCTCTTAACAGATGGCAAGGACTGGAGCTACTACTACTGGTAGAGTTAAGGGTACTACTGACGGAATTACTGAGACCCCAGTTAGAGGTAAGGGAAGGGGTCGACCTAGAGGTCATGCTCATGGAGTGACGTTAGTGAGAGGGCGTGCCCGAGAAGTAGCACCAGTTTGAGGGCAAGATAGAGGGGCTTCTCCAGAGACACATATAGAGGTTAATGAGGGTCAGGCCCTTCCAGAACCCACAACTGCACCTTTACTTCAGAACACTCTGTTGAGGATGATGAGGGTATGCTTGAAAACCTTGCCCGGGGGGTTGGTGCGCAAGGTATACCCAACCGAAAGTAGAAGAACAGACTTCAGGACCACATCAGGGTGTGACTCACCATGATCAGGTGGGTCATCCCCCAGTGGTCCCTACACCATCTAGGGAGTGCAAACCACTTCGGAGGCACTCCTAGTTGCAGATGATCAGCTTAGCTTTGAGAGATTTCAGAAGATGAGACCACCTCAATTCCAGGAAGGTAAGAACGAGGATGCACATGAATTTCTGACTTAATGCCATGAGATGCTAGATGCAGTAGGTTTGGTTGATCAGTGTGATGTCCGCTTTGTGGCACTTCAGTTCCGTGGACCAGCCAGGGAGTGGTGGAGGAATTATATAGCATCTAGACCAGTTGGGTCCCCTCCAGTGGATTGGGGTATGTTCTCTACGGCTTTTAAGGAGCGTTTCATTCCTTGGAGTGTGCAGGAAGAAAGTCAATTGAGTTTTGAGGGCTTAAGGCAAGGAGGTATGACGGTCACGGAGTATGAAGCCCATTTTTGTCAGTTGTCCTGACATGCTTTAGCTATAATACCAAATGAAGGGGAGAGAGTTCGTAGATTTATAAGGGGTCTGAACTTCTCGATTAGATCCTCTGTATTCAGAGCATCTCGTGAGAGGGCTTCTTTCCAGTCTATTGTAAGTGCTGCTAAGGAAGCAGAGTTGATGGTTCCAGAAGAGTTTAGAGATCCCAAGAGGGCTCGTACTACGGATCAATTTTCTGGTACTTCTTTAGGAGGTAGGAGTTTGCATAGGAGTGGTGGATTGTTTAGACGGCAAGGTCCGGTACATGCATCTATGCCAGTAGCTGAGGGTGGAAAGATGTCTCGAGGGTCCTAAAGTTTTGCCTGTGGTGGTCATAATAGTTCTTCCGGTGGACAACAGTTCTCTTCACCAAAGTCCTATTTTGGGTGTGGCGATCCAGGACATGTGATTTGACAGTGCCCCTTTCAAACTTATTCAGGACCCCATCATACTAATTCGGCAGCTCCAGCTTCGGCTGCACCGGCTAGAGGACGGGGCAGGGGACAAATTGCTAGAGGTGCAGGACTCCAGACGTGGTACTTTGGTTCCACGTGGTGGAGATTGAGGTGTAGCTCAGGTTAGTGGTGGAGGAGGAGCTCAGTGTTATGCGTTTCCTGGAAGACCCGAGGCAGAGGCCTCAGATGCAGTCATTACAGGTATTGTTCGTGTCTGTCATCGGCCTGCATCTGTGTTATTTGATCCTGGATCTACCTACTCTTATGTATCTATATACTTTTCATCTGGGTTTGACTTATTGTGTGATCAGATGTCAGTACCTGTGCATGTTTCTACACCAGTAGGTAAACCTTTAGTGGTGGATCGGGTATATCGATCTTGTTTTGTTTCTTTGGCTGGGTATGATACTTGGGTAGATATGATTATTCTGGATATGGTAGATTTTGATGTTATCTTGAGAATGGATTGGCTTTCTCCTTATCATGCTATCCTTGACTGCTATGCAAAAATTGTAACCTTAGCCATGCCCGGTGTCCTAAAGATTGAATGGAAGGGAGATAGTGGTTCTTATCCTAGTAAAGTTATCTCCTACATTCATGCTCAAAAATTGGTCGATAAGGGGTGTTTGTCTTACTTGGCCTTCATTCAGGATACTAGTATTGAACCACCTTCTATAGAGTCTATCCCTGTGGTTCAGGAGTTTGTCGACGTGTTTCCTACTGACCTTCCAGGTGTTCCACCCAATAGGGATATTGATTTTCCTATTGACCTAGAGCCAGACACTATGCCGATCTCTATTCCTCCGTATAGAATGGCTCCAGCTGAATTGAAAGAATTGAAGAAACAACTCTAAGACCTGTTAAGTAAAGGATTCATTCGCCCTAGTGTGTCGCCTTGGGGTGCCCCGGTCTTGTTTGTGAAAAACAAAGATGGGTCTATGAGGATGTGTATAGATTACAGACAATTCAATAAGGTAATTGTCAAGAAAAAGTACCCTCTTCCCCGTATTGATGACTTATTTGATCAGCTTCAGGGAGCGGCTGTGTTTTCTAAGATTGACTTAAGGTCGGGTTATCATCAGTTGAAGATTAGGCCATCAGATATTCCTAAGACAGCCTTCCGAACCCGTTATGACCACTATGAATTTTTGGTAATGTCCTTTGGGTTGACTAACACACTTGCAGCGTTCATGGAGTTGATGAATAGGGTATTCCGTCCGTATTTAGATTTTTTTTTCATAGTATTCATCGATGACATCTTGGTGTATCCCAAGACTAAGGAGAATCATGTTAGTAACTTAAGGATAGTGTTACAAAGGTTAAGGGAGGAGAAAATATATGCAAAATTCTCCAAATGTGAGTTTTGGCTTGATTCGGTAGTGTTCTTAGGGAATGTGGTGTTTAAAGAGGGAATCAGGGTAGATCCAGCTAAGGTTGAGGCAGTAAAAAGTTGGTCAAGGCCAACTTCAGCTGCTGAGATTCGTAGCTTTCTAGGGTTAGCAGGGTATTATAGGCGGTTCATTCAGGGTTTTTCTTCCATTGCGGCCCCACTGACTAGATTAACCCAGAAGAATGTAGCTTTCCATTGGTCTGATGAGTGTGAGGCAAGCTTCCAAAAGCTCAAAACCTTGTTGACTTCAGCTCCCATTTTGATGCTACCTGAGGCAGGTGTGGACTTCACTATGTATTGTGATGCTTCAAGAGTTGGATTAGGTGGGGTATTGATGCAAAAAGAAAAAGTTATTGCCTATGCATAGAGACAGTTGAAGGTTCATGAGAAAAACTACCCTACTCATGACTTGGAGTTAGCGGTTGTTGTTTTTGTGCTTAAGCGGTGGCGTAACTATTTAAACGGTGTACATTGCGAGGTTTTCACTGACCATAGGAGTCTTCAGTATATCTTTAGCCAAAAGGATCTGAACTTGAGATAGCGTAGGTGGATGGAGTTAGTAAAGGACTGTGATTTAACCATCCTATACCATCCGTGGAAGGCGAATGTTGTGTCTGATGCCATGAGTAGAAAGACTTCTAGCATGGGTAGTCTAGCTGCCATTCGAGTAGAGGAGCGACCTTTGGCTAGGGATGTTCAACGGCTAGCAAATGGACTAGTCAGGTTATAGCTTTCTGATGAGGGCGGCGTACTTGCTTTCCTTGAGGCTCGTTCTTCCTTAATGGACCAGATTCAAAAACGTCAGTTTGAGGAGGAGAAGTTATGCCTCATCAGGGACAAAGTGACCAGAGGAGAGACTAAGGAAGCAATGCTCGATTCTAATGGCATTTTGAGAATTAGAGGTCGAGTCTATGTGCCTAAGGTAGGTTATTTGATTAGATTAATTCTTGAGGAGGTTCATTGTATTCGTTATTCCATTCATCCAGGAGCAGCGAAGATGTATCACGACCTAAGTCGGCACTATTGGTGATGTGGTATGAAGAAGGATATTTCAGAGTTTGTGGCTAAGTGTTTGACTTGTCAGCAGGTTAAGTGTGAGCACCAGCGGCCTGGAGGTGAGTTTCAGAGGCTACCCATTCCTACATGGAAGTGGGAGCGAATTTCTATAGATTCTATGGTGGGTTTGCCTACTACTGTGGGTGGTTATAACTCTATCTGGGTAATTGTGGATCGGTTAACTAAGCTTGGTCATTTCATTCCTGTCAAAGTTAAGTACACAACAGAGAAGCTAGCTGAGCTCTACATCAGTCAGATAGTAAGGTTGCATGGTGTACCCATTTCTATCAATTCTGATCGGGGTTCACTTTTCACTTTGCACTTTTGGAGGGCCTTGCAGCATAGTCTAGGTACTCTGGTGGATATGAGTTCAGCCTTTCACCCTCAGATAGACAGATAGTCCGAGCGGACTATTCAAGTATTGGAGGATATACTTCGAGCATGTGTGATTGATTTTGATTCTCGTTGGGACCAACACTTACCTTTAGCAGAGTTCGCCTATAATAATAGCTATCACTCCAGTATTCAGATAGCTCCATTCGAGGCATTGTATGGTAGGCGGTGTAGATCTCCGATTCGGTGGTTTGATTCAGCTAAGGCAGACTTGTTAGATGCAGACTTTCTGAGAGATACTGTGGAAAAGGTTCATAGGATTCAGGATAGGTTGTTGGCTGCTCAGAATCAACAAAAGAGTTATGCGGACAGAAGGGTCCGAGCCTTAAAGTTTATGGAGGACAATCATGTTTGGCTCAAGGTATCACCCATGAAGGGTGTTATGCGATTCGGGAAAAAGAGCAAGCTTAGCCCTTGGTTTATTGGCCCATTTGAAATTTTAGAAAGAATTGGAGAGGTGGCCTATAGACTGGCCTTGCCACCTACTTTATCATCCGTGCACCCCGTGTTCCATGTCTCCATGCTCCAAAAGTACGTGCCTGATGAGTCTCATATACTTTTATACGATTTAGTAGCATTGGATCCAGACTTGTCATTTGAGGAGAAGCCTATTGTTTTTTTAGATAGGCAGGTTCGCAAGCTTCGAAATAAAGAGATTGCTTCGGTAAAAGTTCAATGGAAGAATCATCCAGTTTGAGAAGCAACTTGGGAGAGAGTCAGAAATGCGTGCTATTCATCCTTGTCTTTTCGAAAATTCAGGTACTTCACTTTACCTTATGTTCGAGGAAGAACATGATTTTTTAGTGGTGGATAATGTAACGACCCCAAAATTTTATCTACTTGAATTAGAATAGTGTAAGGAAGATTTTTTTTGGGATTGCTATAGCAATTTTTTTCGTATGCACCTATGTGCGCTAATATATTTTTATATATCATTTAGCAGTAACATTATTCCTCCACTGGAAACCTATTGCGAGAAATAACTTATTTTAATATATATGATTGCTTCCACTACCTTAAATAACTTATTTTAATGCGTATGATTGTTTCCACTGCCCTAATTATCCTATTTTAATACATATGATTGTTTCCACTGCCCTAAATAACTTATTTAATACATATGGTTGCTTCCACTAAAGACTTAGGCATCTTTATAGTATTTTTAATGCTCATCAGAGGAGATGCAAGCCTCTATATAAGGGGCTCATTCTGTTCGTAGAGACAGAACAAATAATAATAATCAGAAGAAGTTTGAGAGTTGAGGGAGGTGTTTTATTGTGTACGAGCTTCGACAATTTTATTGTAAGTTACTTCTATTTTCTAAATATTTTATAATAAGATATTTTATATAAATGAGTTTATTTTCGTATAATTTTTTTAGTACTTCATTATGAAAAATATTATTATGATACATTTATTTTGATGGTTCAAAGTTAAGTTGAAGTATAATAATCTATGTGACTAGATTGCGGTGATACGGATCCCATACAAAAAGGGAAGGCCAAAGTGTTAGATTGACTGTGATTTGACTAAGGCAAGTGGACTTTCAAAAATTTTGTAATTCACATAAAATTCTAAAAATTTTACTTTCTCCCACATGTGATATGTGAAATGTTTTAATATTATAAGAAATGAGATGATTAAAAATGTGAATGTGAGTTGATGTGTTATTATGGTACTTGAATTGATAAACATGGTGAAGTGATGAGAATTATATATATATTTTATATATCTTGTTGTGATTGGAAATAATGAGTGAATGTGTTTGTGAAATTCATATCATACTAATTCATTCCATGACATGCATATTTGCATTGATTCTAAAATATTGATAAAACAAGATATAAGAAATATTGGGACCGAGGTCTTTACCGGTCGAGATGCCGAGGTCTTCGCCGGCGAAGTTATAATGATATTAGGACCGAGGTCTTTAGTGGTCGAGATGTGATGCCGAGGTTTCTGTCGACAAATTTATATTGTGACGCCGACGTTTCTGCCGGCGAATTTATGATGATATTATGCCGAGGTTTCTGCCGGCATTTTTATAATGATATTGTGATGCTGGGGTTTCTGCCGGCGATGAGGTGATGTCATAATTGCATAATGCATTTCATATCACCCTTGCATATCATTTGGCGAATATACGCTAGAAGCTATCCTTGTATATGCCCTAGGAGTAGCCTTGCACAGTATTGAAGAGAACTCGGTAGTGAGGCTATCTACATTGTTGGGACTTTAGTGGAACTGAAAAGTGAACCTCTCCTTCACTTCACTACTCTGTGCCAGCAGCCGTGGTAATACAGAGATTTTTTATTCCTTATCCTTAGTTCAAAAAAATGCACATCACACTGTTCTGAACTCCTGTCAGCAGGCTTCCTATTCACATGAAACTTTGGTCTTTGCATTGATTTGCTTCTTACCTATTGACAAGTACGGCCTCATTGTTACCCTGGGTGTCAAAGAAAATATAGAATTTCTTGCCCTTGCTTTCAAGTTGAATTGCATGCATCACACTATTCTGAACTCTCGTTAGTAGGCAAAAAACTTTCTTATTGTAGTAAGGGAAAATACACCTCATAGCACTCATCAGACAACCCTCATAGCAATAACCCTGAAAGTAGTAAATTATAGCACAAAAAAAGTGTAAAAACTTGCTAATGGTAGTAGGGAAAATAGGGGTTGAATTAAAGGCACATTATCACCAGTCCCCATCAAGTGCAATAAATAAAGAGAGCCCTCATCAAGTGCAATAAATAAAGAGAACCCTCTTCAAGTGCAATAAATAAAGAGAGCCCTCATCAAGTGCAATAAATAAAGAGCCCAAGGGAAGATAAGATATATTCCTTTTATTAATTACAATGACGAATTCCCTATGGGTTGAATTAAAGGCACACTATCACCAGCCCTCATCAAGTGCAATAAATAAAGGTTAAAAATGCACATCACACTATTCTGAACTCCCGTCAGCAGGCCAAAAACTTTCTTATTGTAGTAAGGGAAAATACACCTCATAGCACTCTTCAGACAGCCCTCATAGCAATAACCACGAAAGTAGTAAATTATAGCACAAAAAAGTGCAAAAACTTGCTAATGGTAGTAAGGGAAAATAGGGGTTGAATTAAAGGCACACTATCACCAGCCCTCATCAAGTGCAATAAATAAAGAGAGCCCTCATCAAGTGCAATAAATAAAGAGCCCTAGGGAAGACAAGATATATTCCCTTTATTAATTACAATGATGAATTCCCTAGGGGTTGAATTAAAGGCACACTATCATCGACCCTCATTAAGTGCAATAAATAAAGGGAATATACCCTAGGGAGTCCTCATTAGCCCTCATCAAGTGCAATTGATAAAGAGGATATACCCTATCAGCCCTCTTTAGAAGTAGGAAATTTGAAAACGGGCGTGATTTGGGCATGATTTTCTTTTCAATTGATTTCATATATATGTTTATTATTTCTTCTTGAAAATCACGCCTAAATCACGCCCATTTTCAAATTTCCTACTTCTAAGAGGGCTGATGGGGCATACCTCTTTATCAATTGCACTTGATGAGGGCTCCCTAGGGTATATTCCCTTTATTTATTGCACTTGATGAGGGCTGGTGATAGTGTGCCTTTAATTCAACCACTAGGGAATTCATCATTGTAATTAATAAAGGGAATATATCTTGTCCCTAGGGCTCTTTATTTATTGCACTTGATGAGGGCTCTCTTTATTTGTTACACTTGATGAGGGCTCTCTTTATTTATTGCACTTGATGAGGGCTGGTGATAGTGTGCCTTCAATTCAACCCCTATTTTCCCTTACTACCATTAGCAAGTTTTTACACTTTTTTTATGCTATAAGTTACTACTTTAGGGGTTATTGCTATGAGGGTTGTCTGATGAGTGCTATGAGGTGCATTTTCCCTTATTACAATAAGAAAGTTTTTGTCCTGCTGACGGGAGTTCAAAATAGTGTGATGTGCATTTTTTATTCATATTACAGGTAATAATCGCCTTATTTCTGTCTTATTTCTTTCTTGTAGTACTGTCGGTCTAAGGAGAGGGTGACTGATAAGGAAGCTCAAACAGGGAGGAAGGACCTAAGAGACTGGGGGCGTAGTCGTCTTGCTTCTTTTCTTTGGATCTGCTTATGTCTCTACTTCGCTTGATTCTCATGCCAGTGGACGTCGGTCCACCAATGGTTCAATGCCAATGGATTGTTTTCTGACAGTGCCCCCATCTTGAAAGAGTGTTTAGTTTTATTTTGAAGTGGACAGTCGGAAGGCGAAACGAAGAAAGAAGGATCGCTACATCCTTAACACCCTGCCCGGTGACAAGCCGAAGACTAATAAGTCTAAGCAAAAGAAAGCGCCTCCTTTCCTTTGCAAACGAAGATTGCTTTTTTTGCAGTCAAGTTGCATAGCATAGTGTTGTCATTATGATTGATTGTGCCTTTAACTTGTGTTTGGGAAAGTGCGATATGGTGAAATATTATCATATTTAAATATTATATGTTGCGGGGTCAAAATAACCTTTTGTGCAGGTTGGAGTCATGGATATCGACTGGGACAAAAAGAGTTTATGTATTCTATTAGAATTCCTTATTTTGTTAGTTGACTTGCTGGGTACCACGTGGTATTTGGTACTCACCTCTTGCTTCTACACTCATGTAGGTGGTAAACCCGGGCAATAAAAAGAAATTCCTTGATCTGCCAAAAGATTCTTGGGAGACGAAGATAGATAGTTGTTATTTATTTGGCTGATTCTCTTGTTAATATTTATTCTATACTTGTTCTATTTGAGAAGAAGGACAGTGTGGACTTTTATTTCCTTGTTTTTTTTGTATTTCTAGTGGCTTGTACGCGTGACAACCAAATCTTTGGGTGGAATTTAAGTTTATGAAAATTCTCAGTTTAGTTATTTTTTTTAAGTTAAAAATGCTTCTGCGTGTTATATTTATTATCCCTTTTGAGTTAAAGGCTGACTTGTTCTGGTGGGATTGAACAAGTGTCATTACGTCAATTTTTGGGTCGTGACAAGTTGGTATCAGAACCCTAAGTTCATAGGTCTCACGTATGTACAAGCCAAGTCCAAGTAGAGTCTTGAGGATCAGTACGAAGACGTCTGTACTTATCTTTAAGAGGCTATGAAGACTATTAGAAAACTTCTTTTTATTCATTCTCTCTTATTGTGTATGATTATTTTCGATAGTAACGAGTGGTGCCTATATTCTCTTAATAGATGGCAAGGACTAGAGCTGCTACTGCTGGTAGAGGTGAGGATACTACTGAGGGAATTGCTGAGACCCCAGTTAGAGGTAGCAGAAGGGGTCGACCTAGAGGTCGTGCTCATGGAGTGGCGTCAGTGAGAGGGCGTGCCCGAGAAGTGGCACCAGTTAGAGGGCAGGATAGAGGGGTTTCTCCAGAGCCACAGATAGAGGTTAATGAAGATCAGACCCTTCCAGAGCCCATAACTACACCGTTACTTCAGGACACTCTGTTAAGGATGATGGGTATGCTTGAAAACCTTGCCCAGAGGGTTGGTGCGCAGGGAATACCCCAACCGAGAGTGGAAGAACGAACTTTAGGACCACATCAGGGTGTGGCTTATCAGGATCAGGTGGGACAGCCCCCAGTGGCCCCTACACAATCTAGTGGGGTACAAACTACTTTGGAGGCAGTCCTAGTTGCAGATGATCAGCTTAGCTACGAAAGATTTCAGAAGATGAAACCACCTCAATTTCAGGGTGGTAAGAACGAGGACGTACATGAATTTCTGACCTTATGCCATGAAATGCTAGATACAGTAGGTTTTGTTGATCAGCATGGGGTCCGCTTTGTGGCACTTCAGCTACGTGGGCCAGCCAGGGAGTGGTGGAGAAATTATGTAGCATCTAGGCCAGCTGGAACCCCTCCAGTTGATTGGGGAATGTTCTCTAATGCTTTTAAGGAGCGCTTCATTCCTTGGAGTGTGCGAGAAGAAAGCCAATTGAGATTTGAGGACTTAACGTAGGGAGGTATGTCGGTTACTAAGTATAAAGCTCGTTTTTGTCAGTTGTACCGACATGCTTTAACTTTGATTCCAAAAAAGGAGGAGAGAGTCCGTAGATTTGTGAGAGGGTTGAACTTCTCAATTAGATCCTATGTATTCAGAGCAGCTCATGAGGGGGCTTCTTTTCAATCTATTGTAAGTACTGCCAAGGAGGCAGAGTTGCTGGTTCAAGAGGAGTTCGGAGATACTAAGAAAGCTCATACTATGGGTCAATCTTCTGGTACCTCATCTGTTGGTAAAGGATTCTATAAAGGGGGTGGCTCATCCGAGCATTGAGGGTCAGTACATGCATCGCTACCTGCTTTTGAAGGTAATCAGACACATCATGGGTCCCATAGTTCTACCCCCGGTGGTCACGGTGGTTCTTTCGATGGACAACAGTCCTCTACACCGAGGTCTTGTTTTGGGTGTGGGGATCCAGGACATATAATTCGACAGTGCCCCTTTCAGAATTATTCGGGACCCCATCATACTAATTCGGCAGCACCAGTTAGAGACTATGTTCTACTAGTTAGAGGATGGGGCAGGGGTCAAATTGCTAGAGGAGGCAGGACTCCAGACAGTGGTGCTTTACTTCCACGTGGTGGAGATCGAGGGGTAGCTCAGGTTGGTGGTGGAAGAGGAGCTCAGTGCTATGCGTTTTCTGGAAGACCCGAGGCAGAGACCTCAGATGCAGTCATTACAGGTATTGTTCCTGTCTGTCATCGGCCTGCATCTGTGTTATTTGATCCTGGATCTACCTATTCTTATGTGTC
>JAOTQR010077418.1:0-12182 GCA_025774065.1 Solanum ossicruentum | reverse complement strand
TGTCATGTTGGTACATATGTTTGTTATTGGTGTGGTGCGCCAGGGAACATGATAAAGGATTGCCCGATGAGGTGTATGGGTGATATAACACAATCTACTGGGTCAGTTGTTGCATCATCATTGTCAGTTCCTTCATTAGGTAGGGGTCAAAAAGCACCTATGGGTCATGGTAGAGGTGTTAGAGGAGCAGCTAGCTCTAGCGGAGTCCAGAATCGCACCTATGCTTTGGGGAGTCGGCAAAATTTGGAAGCTTCACCTGATGTGATCACAGGTGCATTGTCCATCTCTTCACATAATGTATATGCGTTAATTGACCCTGATTCTACACTATCATACATTACCCCACTAGTTTCTAGTAAGCTTAAGAGAACACCCAAATTATTGAATAGACCATTTGAAGTGTCTACGCCAACTGGTGAATCTATTGTTGCTAGAAAAGTTTATTATGACTGTGTAGTAATTGTTTGTGACCGTGACACATTGGCTGACCTTATTGAACTAGAAATGGTGGAATTTGATGTCATAATGGGTATGGATTGGTTATCTTCTTGCTATGCCACCGTGGATTGCCGAACTAAGAAAGTGTATTTCCACTTTCCAAATGAGGCAGTCCCTTGAATGGGAAGGCAATGTTGGGGCACCAAGGGGAAGTTTATCTCTTACTTTAAGGCCAGAAAAATGATATATAAGGGGTATATATGTTATTTTGTTAGAGTAAGGGATATGGAGCAGAATCGCCAACTCTTCAATCAGTTCCAGTGGTGAATGAATTTGTTGATGTGTTCTCTAAAGAACTTCCAAGCTTACCTCCAGAACGAGAGGTAGATTTTAGCATTGACTTACTTCCAGGTACTCAACCTATTTCTATCCCTCCATATGGAATGGCCCCGGCAAAATTGCATGAATTAAAAGAGTAGCTAAAAGACATACTGGCAAAGGGTTTTATAAGACCTAGTATGTCCCCCTAGGGTGCACCGACGTTATTTGTACACAAAAAGGATGGCGCATTGAGAATGTGTATCGACTATCGACAATTGAATAGGGTGACAATTAGGAACAAAAACCCCCTCCCTAGGATTGATGACTTATTTGATCAGTTACAAGGTGCCAAATGCTTTTCAAAAATTGATCTGAGATTAGGGTACCACCAAGTGAGGGTGAAGGAGGAAGATATAACTAAGACTGCTTTCAGATCACGGTATGGTGATTTTGAATTCCTTATTATGTCATTTGGGCTAACTAATGCACCAACAATTTTTATGGATCTGATGAACAGGGTATTTAAGCCATTCTTGGATGTGTTCATAGTAGTATTTAAAGATGACATTTTGGTATACTCAAGATCAGAAGATGACCATATAGCACTTACGACAAGTGTTACAGGTTTTTCGTGATCGACAGTTGTATGCTAAGTTTTCTAAATGTGAATTTTGGCTAAAATCAGTGGCATTCTTTGGTCATATTTTATCTGAGGAAGGAAGAAGGGTTGATTCAGAAAAGATAGAGGCTGTGAAAGATTGGCCAAGACCAATAACACCCACGGAAGTTCGAAGCTTCCTAGGTTTGGCAGGTTATTACAGGAGGTTTGTTGAAGGTTTTTCTTCTATTTATGCACCCCTAACAAAATTGACACATAAGGCAGCCAAGTTCCAATGGAGTGATGCATGTGAAAGGAGCTTCCAGGAATTGAAAAATAAGCTAACTTCTGCACCCGTATTAGTACTTCTAGAAGGATCTGAGGGGTAAGCAGTGTATTGCGATGTTTCAGGAGTTAGCTTAGGGTGTGTACTGACACAGCATGGTAGGGTAATTGCTTATGCAACTAAACAACTATGACCACAGAGAAAAACTACCCGACTCATGATCTTGAGCTAGCAGCGGTTGTATTTGCTTTGAAAATATGGCGCCACTATTTGTATGGGATTCATGTTGACATATATACTAATAATAAGAGCCTGCAATACATCTTTAAATAGAAAGACCTAAATTTAAGATAGCAGAGATGGATAGAGATAATAAAGGATTACGCCGTTGATATACTATACCATCCGGGAAAGGCAAATGTGGTAGTCGATGCTCTGATTAATAAGGCAATCATGAATGCTAGTGATCAAGTTATGGTAAGTCAAGGAGTGGCTAAGGATCTACATCAACTAGCTAGTTTGGGATTTCGCCTTTTTAAAACTCCAAAGGAAGGGGTTATTGTACATAATGCAACAACATCTTCATTAATAATGGAGGTGAAAGAAAAATAGTTCAAGGATCCTAATTTATGACGACTTAAGGAAAAGATGAGTCAGGGTACGATAAAGGGCTTTTACCTTACACAAAATGGAGTACTTTGCTACTAAAATAGATTATGTATGCCTGATATTAATAGGTTAAGGAAGAGAATAATGGAAGATTCCCATCATTCCCGATATTCCATTCATCTGGGATCAACTAAGATGTACCATGACCTGAAGGGAATGTTTTGGTGGGGAGGCATGAAAAATGACCTTGCAGAATTTATGACTCAATGTCCAAATTGATAGCAAGTGAAAGTAAACACCAAAAGCCAGGAGGTTATATGCAATGCATAGAGCTTGCCATAGGGAAGTGGGATATGATCAATATTGATTTTGTTACCAGTTTGCCTCGCTCATTTCAGAAGTTTGACTCTACATAGGTAATGGTTGATAGACAAAATCAGAACACTTCTTATCTGTCAGGAGTGATTATACAGCTGAAGAGTATGCCAAGTTATACCTCAAAGAGATAGTCAGGCCACATGGAGTCCTAGTCTCCATTATATCTGACCGAGAAACTCAATTCATTGCGAGGTCTTGGAAGTCCTTCCAAAGGAGTTTAGGGACACAAGTGAATTTAAGTATAGCTTTCCACCTTCAAACAGATGGTCAAGCAGAACGCACCATTCAGGAACTTGAAGATATATTGTGAGTTTGTGCATTGGACTTTAAAGGGAGTTGGGTAGACCATTTGCCACTTATTGAATTTACCTATAATAATAACTATCACTCAATTATAAAGATGGCGCCTTATGAAGCTTTGTATGAAAGGAAGTGTAGATCACCGATTGGATGGTTTGAAGTGGCAGAAACCACCTTGCTTGGGCCAGATTTAGTACAAAAAGCCATGGAAAAAGTTAAGGTAATACAACAACGACTAGAAATAGCCCAAAGTCGTCACAAATCATATACGGATGCTAGAAGGAGAGGACTGGAATTCTTAGTAGGGGATTGGATATTTTTAAAGGTGTCTCTAATGAAAGGGTTTATGAGATTTGGTAAGAAAGGAAAACTGAGCCCACGTTATATAGGGCCATGTAAAATTATTAAGAAGTTCAGGTAGGTTGCATATGGACTAGAGCTACCCCAAGAGCTTTCAATGGTTCATCCTGTTTTCCATGTCTCAATGCTTCATTTGCATATGGACTAGAGCTACCCCAAGAGCTTTCAATGGTTCATCCTGTTTTCCATGTCTCAATGCTTCAAAAATGCATAGGTGACCTATCTCGTATCACTCCTATTGAGGATATGCAGGTTACAAAACATCTAACATATGAAAAGGTACCTGTTACTATTTTGGATCGTCAAGTTAAGAAGCTAAGGAATAAAGAAATAGCTTCAGTGAAGGTACTTTAGAGAAACCAGCAAGCAGAAGCAATAACATGGGAGGCCTAGGACGTGGTGAAATCAAAATATCCTTACCTATTTGAAGCTAAAGAGGAAGTCTAACATGCATAATTTGGGCACAAATAGGTACGTATGATTGAATACTTAGTGTATGGTCAAAAGTTTGTTTAAATAAAGGTTTATACATAGTTAAGCTATCCAATTGTGCCAACATTCGAGGACAAATGTTCTTAAGGGGGAAGGATGTATAACCCCACATTTTACATGTCCTAATTCTATGTAAATGAAACATGATATTGTTTGGTTAAATTACCGCCAATTTTTAAAAGTGCTTGAATCTCGTGTTAATGGGCGATATGTGCGTCTAACGCTTAAGAGGGTCGAATGTATACATGTTTTATGCTAAATTGAGGATATCACAGCCCTAAACAAAGTAAGAGAGTTGAGGTACTTATAGGACTTAAAAAGCTAGTTGGTGAGTCACCTACTTGCTTAGCTTAAATTTTCTAGATAAACAGAGACGAGGCCCGACGTCGAATTTGTCCAAGTTTGATTATGAATAAAATTCATGTTAAGGGGGTAAATTTAGCTCATGTTTTGACATCATAAATGAATTGAATTTTCAGTTTAGGAAGCATAGAAAACGGGACCAAGCCCATCCTAATTCATTTGAATATTTGGCCCAAAGTAATTAAAGGAACAGGAGAAGAATGGCAGCAAAAGGCCCATTAAGTTGGAGACCTATTAGGCCCAATTCTAAGGGATAAGATGCTACTTCACAAGTGTATTGATAGGTGTCATCATCTACAAAAGGTAAAGAGAAAGTTATCCAAAAATATTCTTTAAAAACGGATCAAAGCAGCCTCTAAAGTCATTGCACTTGAACAATTTTTCAGCTTTACTAAAGACTCTTGTCTTCTATCTATTTCACATTACCAAGCTGCAAATACAATCCTCTAAGGCTCTTGAAGGAAAGCCTGAATCTGTAAGGCAAAGGTAAAAAATTATAGGGTGTATTTAATATGGTTTATTCATGAAAAACAAGAAGTATATGCTAGTATGTTGTGCTAGAAATTCTGGATGACATGTGTCCTAAGTATTATTGTGAATGTTTCTTGTTGTTCAAGAGGATTTTCTCTTAATTGGTTGGATAAATTATGAAGTAAGACTTATGTTTTAACAAGGTATAGTTTGTTAGTCATGTAATTGTGCTGCTTCACTGCTTTTACAGTCAACAAAAGTGAATCCTTATAGCATATCGCTATTGTGTTCATAATATGAACTTGTGGGCTGTTGGATGGAAAGCTATTGCCTCACGTCCTTCATGACTGGTTTGGTACTGTTATAAGACTATTTTAAGGCTGTTTTGATGTATGGATATGTTTAGGACAGTTTGTTTAAAGTTGGAACAGGTTTGGAATTGTCAACGTCAATATGGGGCATAGGGACGTAACATTATGCTGTCCATTTGTAGGTTGTGTCGAATTGTAATATGTTGTTCCACGACCTTCCATTGCTTTGGGACTATTTTTGGACTATCTTAAGATTGGTTTATGTGGTAAAGAAATGTTGATAACAATTTAGGTAAAGTTAAAACAGATTCGGGATTGTTGACATCGAAGTGTGGAGAAAGGATGTAATGTTGTGCCGCTTATTTGTATGTTGTAAAGAGTTGTTATGTGTTGTGTCTTGTGGGTTGTTATAAGACTATTAAGAGTCTGAAATAAGATGTATCTGACATGTACATATGAATGGTTGTTAGAAAATACGATTATAAGTAAAAAGGTTGAAGAAATGCCTTTGTGTCTCTAATTAAAAGTTTGCTGCTCGGGTGTTAGTTTTTATGGCATTGGGCTGCCAAGAAGTATTTTTTCACTTCTATTACTAGTTTTATTACCTAATATGCTGTAGATAAATATTTGAGGGAAAATGTAGCCACTCCAAGGTAGTAACGAGGTCATACAATGAGGTATGTAAGGCTACTTGATTTCGTATCGTTTGGCATGAAACATAGATCCCTTCGTGGTACATAAAGGCATTCACCAACTCCGGTACAACTATTAACTGTGTCTCCACTATTTCATATGTTCACATGCTGCCATATATAATCACCTTCAAATCTGCATATGCACATGGATACCAAGTTACATGGGTTCTTGTTGCTAAAGAAAGTTTACGAGTTGTTTCATTTCATAAGCATCTCATTATTTATGTAACATATTCTTTTCATTGTCATATTATCTTATATGATTATTGAAATGTCATATGATACATCTACACTACAGCTCCAATATCATAACCACCAAAAGAATAATCTCAAAAGTAATTGAAAGATAAAGTGTATTATTTATTGATGGGTGGTAGCCCGAGGGGTGGAAGCATTACCTAGCCAGGGACGATCCTATCACGGGTGGTAGCCCAGGGGGTTAAGAAAGAACCTATCCAGGGAAGATCCGAAAAGATTCACCATTGATTAGTTGGTCATTTGTATTACAGCTGTGCACAGATTATACAGTAAAGGTAAAGTAAAATAAAGAAAATAAAGTACATAATCCCAAAGTATAATCAAAGGTGGTCTCTTATCCTACACAAGTGCATAGTTTTATTTGAGTTATTACTTCATATACAATATTTTTGGCCTTACATATTCAGTACATTATCTCTTACTGACGTCCCTTATGGGGGACCTGCATTTCATGTTGCAGGTACAGGTGCTAGTAGATCTCAACAGTAGAGTATAGGATATCTTACTGCTGTTACAAGCTTTAGGTTGGTTTAGAGCTTTACGTGTGTCTAGAGCTTATATGTTTGTATTGTATAGTTGGTCGAGGCGGGGCCTGTCCCAACCCTTATCAGATACTTTCTCTTATTTAGAGGCTTTGTAGACTAAGTGAATTAAAGTGTGGTCATGTCTCGTACCTTAGACACCGTGGCCCCAATGACCAAGTCATATGCATTTCCTTTTTACTTATTATTACTATTTACTAGCATAAAGGAATGTTGACTATAGAAATCCCTTATAATATGTCTAAAAAGCGCATAGATATAGTTTGGTTCTCTCGAGCCTTATCGGCAATGGGTGCCGGTCCGCCTTAGGGGGACTTTGGGGCATGGCAAACTTTTGAGTCAATTTAGTCAATGGAGAGTCTATACATGAGAACCCCTTAATTAACCTTCTATAATAACCCTCTAACCCGAGTAAGCTTCGAATGTCCAAAGGAGTCAATGGTCTAGGCCAATTCTTTACCGCCTTAGTCTTCTTCGGATCCTCCTTTATACCATCACAAGAGACCATATGACCCAGAAAAGCAACCTCACCAAACCAAAACTCACACTTGCTAAATTTGGCATACAACTTCTTCTATTTCAAGGTTTACAAAACCGACCTCAAATGATCCATATGCCCCCGCTTGCTTCGGGAATAGATAAGAATATCATCAATGAAAACAACCAAAAAACTATTAAGGAAAGGCTTGAACACCCGATTCATGAGATCCATGAACACAACCAGAGCATTAGTAAGGTCGGACTTCATCAGAACAAACTCAAAGTGACCATACCTCATTCTAAAGGCCGTCTTGGGAATGTCACATTCTCGAACCTTTAACTGATGATACCCGGAATGAAGGACGATCTTTGAAAAGTGAGTAGCCCCTTGAAGTTGGTCAAACAAGTCATCGATCCTAGGCAATGGATACTTATTCTTAATTGTCACTTTATTAAGTTGCCTATAATCGATACACATCCGAAGAGATCCATCTTTTTTTCTCACAAATAACACCGGAGCACCCCATGGAGATATACTTGGCCTGATGAAACCATTCTCTAACAAATCTTTCAACTGATCCTTCAATTCCTTCAACTCAACCGACGCCATATGATAGGGAGGAATAGAGATAGGTTGAGTATCCGAAAGAAGATCTATGCCAACGTCTACTTCCGTTTCAGGAGGAATACCGGGTAAGTCTTCAGGAAACACGTTCAGAAACTCATTCACCACCAGAACAAACTCAAGAGTAGGCAATTCGGATTTTAAATCTTTAACCCTCACAATGTGATACATGCATCCTTTGGAGATCACTTTCCGAGCCTTGAGGTAGGAAATAAACTAACCTTTAATGGCAGAGTCACTACCTTCTCGTTCAAGAACGGGCTCACCGAGAGGTTGGAACTTGACCTCCTGGGCTCTACAATCTACAAAGGCATATGATGCATGCAACCAATCCATCCCAAGAATTACATCAAAATCATACATTTCCAGTTCCACAAGTTCACACGGGAATACGTTATGCAATATCGAAATAGGATAACCATTATAGACTCTGTGTAACAATAGATTCACCCATGGTAGTATAAACCGAGTAAGGCTCCCTCAAAATTTTTAGACTCAAACCAAATTTAATAGCCAATAGAGGAGTGATAAAAGACAAGTTTGCACCCGGATCAAGCAAAACATAAGCATCAAAATCAAAGGCTTTTAATGTACCAGTCACAACAATCGGAGCCCCTTCAACTTTCTAACGCGCATGAAGAGCATAAAACCTATTGTTCCTTGAAACAACACCCTGAGGAGCTCTTGGCTAACCTTGTCCACCCTGAGCCACTTGACTTTGACCTTTCTGAAGGTTCTTGGGATAGTTGGCAACTTTGTGATTCTTATTGCCACACCCGAAGCAAGCACCCAATTCTCTCCTACAAGGACCTGTGTGGTAATTCCTACACTTGGTACACATAGGTTTCCCCTGACCACCATCAACAAGTGCCCTAGGAAGAGGCACCTTAGCATTAGCAACCCAGCACCTGAGCCTTGGCCTTGCTGGAAATGGCTAGAACCACCACCCCGAGAGTTAGAGAACCCACCATAAAAATGGACCCTCTTAAGATCATGCGTCCTCCTCCCCTTGAGTTTCTCCCCTTCGATCTGTTCGGCATAAATCATAAGTTTGGAGATGTTCATATCCCAATTAAGCATGGTCGTATGACATTCTTGAACAAGTAATTCAGAAACGTCGGAGATGAACTTGTGCATTCTTGCATGAGGATCAGCCACAAACATTGGGGCATTCTTGGAGAGCTTAGTGAACTTGAGGGCATAATCCCTCACACTCATATTACCCTACATGAGGTTGATAAACTTGGTTATCTTGGCTTCCCTAAGCTCAAGTGGGAAGAAACGATCCAGAAAAGCAAGCTTGAACTCTTCCCAATTAACAATATCACCAGAAACCCTCTCCATAGACCACTGAGTATACCACACCTGTGCTACATCCTTCAACTGATAAGCAGCTAGCTCAGCCCTCTCCTCAGAAGTGACACCCATGACATTCAATACCTTTGAGAGCTCATGAATGAACAATTGAGAATTCTCGTCAGCCTTAGACCTAAAGAATTTCGGAGGGTTCATCCGAGTGAAGTCTCTCACTCTGGAAGTCAGAGTAGGGTCCTGAGGAAGGTTAGGTTTCCTAGCCTGAGTGGTCACCACTTGGGCAAGAATGGTAAAGACCCTACGGAACTCACCATGAGTGATAGGCTCATCCCTAGGCTCTTGAGGTGCTTAACCCTCATTAGCTGGGGCTGGTCTGGCAGGTCTACCACGAGGCATCCTCTGAAATAAAGTAAGGATACCATCAAGGTTCAAGAGCTAAACAAACTATTTACAGCATGACATAAGACATGAAGAAGTGAGACAATTCCTAAAACATCGTCGTAGACTCCCACTCAAAGGCATGGTGCACTTCACACCAATGATTAGGACTCTACTTAACGCTCAGTGTTGGACTCCAAGGATCATTTAAAAATCTAGGGCTCTAATACTATCTTTGTCACGACCCGAACCTAGGGCCTAGATGTGACATGATATATGGAAACCTGAGAGTCCCCAAACAAGCCTTAACATACCAAAACTCACTTCATCGGTTCGGAAGCATAGTCAATAATTAACACATAGTTCAAAGGGATGGAAAGTAAGACTCACGCTATAGGGCATCATGGGGAAAAGATCAATCATGAGTTCACATAACATGTAGCACAAAATACCAAGGGGCGGATATGTAGGACTCACGCTGTGGGGGAAATTTGGGTCTTAAGATCTTTCTATCAACATGAGAGCAAGTCACATATCGGTAATGTCACACCCCAAAGTCCTGTTAGGGTGGACTGGCACCCATTGCCGATAAGGCTCGGGAGAACCAACCTATATCTATGCGCTTTGTATACATAATATAAGGAATTTCTATGTTTGGCATGCTTCTAGGAGGATAAATGATAATAATAAGCTAAAAGGAGATGCGTATAGCTAGGCAGTTGGGGCCACGGTGTCTAAAGTGTGAGACATGAACACACATTAATTTACATAGTCTACAAAGCCCCTAGTCAAGAGAAAGTATCTGCTAGTGTTTGAGACAGGCCCCGTCTGAATTAACTATATAATGCAAACATATAAGCTCTAAGCACACACAAAGCTCCGGAACAACCCGGAGCTTGGTAACAATAGCTGAATGTCCTATACACTACTGGGGAGATCTACCAGCACCTGAACCTGCAATATGAAATACATGTCCCTCGTAAGGGACATCAGTACGAGATAATGTACTGAGTATGTAAGAAAGCAAATACTGTATATGAAATACAACTCAAACAAAATTATGCACTGGTATAGGATAAGAGATCACCTTTAGTTATACTTTGGAATCGAGTATCTTATGTTCTTTATTTAGCTTTAACTTTACTGTATAATCTGTGCACATCATGTAGTGTAAATGACCAGCTGATTAGTGGTATAACTGTATCGGGATTGTCCCTGTATAAGTTCTTCCTTAACCCCTTGGGCTACCACCCGTAATAAGATTTTTCCCTGGCTAGGTGATTCTTCCACCCCTAGGGATACTGGGATCGTCCCTGGATAGGTTCTTCCTTAACCTCTCCAGCTACCACCTGTGATAGAATCATCCCTGGCTATGTGATTCTTCCACCCCTCAGGCTACCACCCATCAATAAAGAATATGCTTTATCTTTCAATTATCTTTGAGATGATTCTTTTGGTGGTCATAATATTGGAGCTTTAGGGCTGTATATACAACATATGACATGTAAATAATCATAAAAGGCAATAAGGTTATGGAGAGAGTATGTTACATTAATAATGCAATGTGTATGAAATGAAACAACTCGTGAACATTATTTAGCAACAAGAGTTCATGTAACTTAGTATCCAAGTATGTATGTAGATTCGAAGGTGATTCTGTATGGAATCATATGAACATGTAACACAAATGGAGACGCAACTGATTGTTGTGTTAGAGTTGGTAAATACCTTTATGTACCAAGGAGAATTCTACGTTTCATGCCAAACGATACGAAATCAAATAGCCTTACATACCTCATTGTATAACCTTGTTACTACCTTGGCGTGGCTGTGGTTTCCCTAAAATATTTAGCTACAGTATATTAAGCAATAAGACTAATATTAGCAGCATCACAACACTTCTAGGCAGTCCAATATCATAAAGACAATCACCCGGACAACAAGCTATCAATTAATGACGCAAAGGCATTTCTTCAACATTTTCACTTATAAGCGTATTTCTAATAACCATTCTTATGTACATGTCTTGTAAATCGTATTTTTAGACCCTCAACAATTATAAAACAGCCCACAAAACAAAAAACATAACAATTCTCCACAACATACAAACAAGCAGCATAATGTTACATCCTTTCACTACACAGCGACGTCAACACTCCCAAACTTGCTTTAACTTTACCAAAATTATATTTAACATTTTTACACATAAACCAGTCTTAAACTAGTCCAAAAATTTCACAAAATAGGTGAAATTTGTGGAGCAATATATTACAATTTTCAGCTCCCAAGTTTCTTTTAAGAGTAAAATTACAACGTTGTACACCAACTCATCTTTGTGGAATGTAAAAGTGGTGCAGCAGCTTAATTACATGACTAACAACCTATATATTGTTAGAAAATGAGTCTTACTTCATAATTCATCCAACCAATTAATAGAAATCTCTTGAACAACAAGAAACATTCATAACAACACTTAGGACATAAGCTGTCCGGAATTTTCAGCATAATATAATAGTATATATAGTTCTTGTTTTTTTAACGAAGAAACCATACTAGCAATATCTATAACTTAAACCATGTTAAGAACATCAAATCCTCTTCATAGCACAAGCCAAAAACCATATATAAGTCACTAAAATAAAAGGCAAGTGTCAGCAACTTTCTGGATACAAGCTGTCCAGAATTTCCAACAGATTTCCAGCATAAGATACTATCATATATTTCTTGTATTTCATGAAGAAATTATACTAAATACATAACTATAATTACTTACCTTTGCCTTGTAGGTTCTGGATTCCCTTTAAAATCCTTAGAGAAAGTGTTTGCATCTTGGTGAAGTGAATTAGAGAGAAGACAAAACACTTTAAGAAAGCTGAAACTTTATTTCTAGTGGAATGAATTAGTGCTGCACTTGATCCATTTTTAAAGATCAATTTGGCCAACTTTGTCCTCCACTTTAGACC
>JAOTQR010077417.1:0-12183 GCA_025774065.1 Solanum ossicruentum | reverse complement strand
CGGAGAGGTTCCTGCTTCACCTTCAACTCCCTGTTATATAATAAGAGAATTTTTTTTCTTTTTCAGAAAAAAAATTCATGTATTTTCTTAAGCAACATAACTTTTTTAATGAAAAAAACTTATTTTATTTTTATTTTGTTGTGAATATATATATATATATATAATTAAAAAAAATTAGTGTATTTTTTTCATGTATCAATTATCATTTAGATGTCTGTTTAAGATTTTAGCTCTAATTATCATATTTTCACTCACTGTTTCTTTTTTTTTTTTTGGCCGTTACTCCCTTTATTTTAAAATTATTGAATTGTTAGAATATTGTTTAATGTTTAAAAAATTGAATTATTTTGCTATTCAAGGTAGATATTGATTTTTTTTTAAAATTTTACTCTGCATTAATTAAATTTTCAAGGTTGAGTTTCAAAAACTTAATTTTCTTGAAAATTTCTTGATACATTAATGTGGTTTAACTTTTCATTATAAGAAAATTTTTTTTATCAAAACATGCATGTGAGGTATAATAAAATTAAAAGAAAATAAAGGTACAAGTTTAACAATTGATGACTGAATTAAATAAGTATTGAGAATTATGTCTTTTTTGGAGTTTAAAAAGGATAAAAATAATTAAAAAAATATAATTTTGTTATTTTTTTTAAAAAAAGATATGTATCATATTTCAATAAATCTATTATTTTGAAATGAAAAAAGTAATTTTTTCTTTCGAAAATCAGAGGAATAATAAGAATCGTTGAAATACTCTTACTCTATCATGAATGAATAATGAAGTTTTTGACTATTAAAAGAGTTTAAATGAGTGAGTTGATTTAGTTGGAAAATTTAGGTGGGGAAATTGAAATTTTATGACTCTAAAATTAAATGACAAGAATAAATATCACTAAAATTAGATGACAATGATAAATATAACTCTAAATTTGGATGAAAAGACAATATCTCAAAAAGTATATCAAATGACAAAAATAACTTATTCATAAGAGTATAAAGACAAATTTAACCTCTTTCCACATATATTTATCAATTTGTTATTCCCTTGGTTTATTTTTATTTATTACTTATTGCTTCAATAAATTTTTATTTTTATTTGTTGCTTTTGATAAATCAAGAAAAGATCTTTTTTTCCCCTCATTTTACCCTTCACATTAAATACTATATGTTCTCTAAATCATTTTTCAAGACTTAATATTAAACAACAATTAATAAATAGGAATGTTATGGTAACATATCGATATCAATAATTATTTTCTGAATAAATATGGTAAAATACTGATATCAGTAATTATTTTCTTGATAGATATACTAAATCAAACAATGACAAGTAAAATGTATGGAGAGAATAATTTTATTCGTAGAGTGAAATTTAATATATTTAGCAACAAATGGTTACAAAAATCTATAAATATATGAAATTATGTATAATAATTGACTCCATACGTGTGTTTGTATGTTGATATTTTGACAAAACTTAAGGACTAAGCAGGGAAATAATAAGAATAGAAGAGTTGTCCCTCAATTCGTGGTAGATGGAGAATATATAAGATCAATAAGATAGGGGGAATAATATATTCTTACTTTTCCTTTAGAATTTCAAGATGTAGTTGTGGATTCTCCACCAAAAAGGAAATGGAGAACTGTGAGAGATAAAGAGAATATTAGAACAATCCAATATTACTTACTCCAACTGAATGAACCATATGTAATTAACCCCCAAAAAAGCAAAGAGAAAAAGAGAAAAGAATATGGATGGCTCACCTTAATCTGTTTGTTTACTTACCCACTTTCACTAAACAGTTAATCACATTTTTTATTATATGCCTCTTCTCTTAAGCAAGTTAAGAATTTCCACGAGTTATAACATTTACAATCGTTACAAATTAATTATTTCAAAGAGAATGACAGTACATACATGTACACTGTTCAACGATCACTTTTTATGTTAGCTTATTTCGTTAATTCATCATGGTCTCTGTGATCCTAGTTATGAGAGTCAGTATAGCCATGATTAGCTCAAGTCAACTCGTGGTCTTCCTCAGTTAAAATCCTCCTTCGATGCCTATGAGTCAAGTCATGACTCATGATTCAAGCCTACAATACGGGTCATGACAAGTTTTGCCTTTGCTAAATCTTCTTCCTATGCCTTATAGGTATGACTCATACTATAAGAGTATAGTTCATACAGTTCATATGTAAGGTCCTACATTTTGGAGGATGTAAAAGTGTCTAAGAAATGAAATCTGAAAATTTTTTAAGTACCAGTGGGCTTTACGAGATGGCCCACAAGTCATAAGTGTCACCATGGGTCGTATCTTGGGCAAGGGGATGTTGGTCAGACTTAATGAAAATACTAATTTCTGAACTTGAGTATACGAGATATCAGCTGTAAGGCCTATCGTAGATTGAGGATCAGAGAAAGTTTCTGAGGGTCCAAAATGTAATCAGACGAAACCCCTCACTTACGGTCTGTAGAATGGACTACTACTCGTAATCGGGGTCTTATGCTCTTGTTTGGCAGGTTGTTAAAAAGGGTAGTTTCGAGCTTTCCTATTACTTTATGTCTATGCTATGTCGTTTTAACACTGAAAGGATCCCTTTTCAGCTTTATACAACCCTAATAGATTCATATTCCTCTTTATTCTAAATATTCCAAGTCCCAAATCCCTCCGAAGCTCTCCCAAGTTCTTCAAGGCTCTCAAGCAAGAGTGAAAGCTAGGGTTTCAGGTTTCCCTTCATTTTCTACAAGGTTTTCCTATCTCGCATCACCAAGGAATGTGAGTTTGGTTGTGGAAACCTTTCCTCCACAAGTTCCACTATTCTTTTTCCTCATCTATTTGAAATCTATGGATATTTGTGGGTGCTTTTATGAACTCCTTATTCTGATAATATTAAAGAGATTTATGATGTTTTACCCTTGTATATGATTATGCATTGATAAACCATGTAAAAGCTATGAATTTTGTGAGGGGGTAATGACAACCTAGCTATGTCTTATGATGTTTTGGTGGGTTAGTTTGAATGAGGCTCAAGTGATTTCCATTTTACTCTTCTCATGGCGTTTAACGTTGAAAGATTGGTTTTAAACTTATAAACATGTAACCACCACGATTTGATTTAAAATATATCCCAAGCTTCTATATTGTTGAAGGCCTTTGGAAAATTATGCAAACTATGAATGATATGGTTTTGAAAGGTCTATTATGCATGCTATGAGATATGAGAATATTGTGAAAGTTATGAAAATAATGAAGCCCTATTTTTACTATTATGAAGCTTTGGTTTGATGAGCTACTCTATGAAATTATTTTGATATTATGATGCTTTGCATATTATGAGTATAAAGATGATTTGAGTATTCATTGGAATTGTGTCCTAGCAGTGAGTGGACCTTGGTAGGTAGCTATCGTCCCTTAACTATGTTGTCACCATAGGCTGTGAATTGTTTATGGCATGATTAGCCGAAAAAGGAGAGTTCCTGTAAGGTACATGCCACTTAACATCTGAAAAGGGTGATGATCTCGTAAGGCTTCTACATTCGATTGTCCAAAAAAGATGGTGTTCCCGTAAGGCCCTCCTCTTATATTTTACCAAAAAAGGGGAATTCCCATAAGGTGACCAACAAGAGTGTTTTTTCTGTAAGGTGTTTATGAAGCACTTTACAAAATAGAAGAGTTTCTATAAGGTGAGTGTTTGGTTTACCTTGGCAAAGTAGATCACTATTAGTTTGGTGCGGAGTGAATATCGGGTTTTCAGGTAGTAGCTCGTTTGGTCTTAGATGTTGATTATGGTCTCTTCTGTCACACCTCTAGAGGGTACCCTTAGCGTGGTCGACACTCAGAGACTATTGCTATCCCCCGAATGAACCACTTGGCCTCATTGTCACAGTAACTCAACAGTAGAAGAAAGAACTCAAAATGTAAAGACATCATATGCAAGTAGGAAAATAAAATGCATAACTCAGCCGTATCATGATTTATAAATGAAAATAAGTTTTAATACATCATTACTCACACTCTTTACTAAAGGTATATGAAGCCTCTACGCATTAATCTAGATGGTGCTATGATAGGCTATGGATACCCAAAAACAAGAAAAGAAATTACTCAACAGAAGTAAGAACATAAAGGGGTTTCTCTGAAATGCAAGAAGAGCTCACCAACTCGGAGATGTACTGATCAAGACTTCAACAGTGTGCATGCTGAAACCCTCTATCAGTAGTTTTGTATAATAAAATGATGCAGGCCCAAATGGACATCAGTACATGTAATATACTGGTACGTAAAATAGCTCAAGAAAAGTAAAGCTCGACTCACCTACCTCGACTCAACAACTCATGCTCAAAAAAGTTTATGCAAGTTTAGAGTAAATCATGTTTTTAAAAGTAAGCTCACTAGGAATAGACTCATTTAAAACCTCATGCTAAATCAATATTGCTTGGGAGTTTCTCTTAACCGACATCCTCATCCCACACCTTTAATTAGGTGATGCACAAAGAATCAACATCGTTGCCACGCCCGCCCTTAACTTGCAACCAAAAAGAGCGATCAACTATCTCATGGATCCAAGGTAAATGTCCACTTACGGAACAAGAGTCGTTAGACTAATTGTAATGACTATCCTACACTGGTAACGTAGTTCTGTTGGTTAAAGTATAAGTATACTCGCTCTCCTCTTAATGCTCAATACTCCTCCCAAGACTAAATTATGCTCAACTCATCAATCAACTCAATCCTCAATACTAAGTCAATCACTCAAAGCTCAATGTTCAATCAATCAACTCAAATCTTAATGCTCAACTCAACTCAATCTCTAATTCGCTCATTCAATCAATGCAACCAAATCAAACTCAACTTAAACTCAACGGACATTAGACTCACTCAATTTATTGATTATGTAATGAAAACAAGATATTCATGTGTAGCAATATATATGACTCAATGCAACATATTCTTCATACTCAATCATGCTCAAATTCCTCAACTCTAAATGCTCAATTTACATTAACTCAAATATTCGATATGAATAGAATTTCATAAAATCATATGGTTTAGGGTTCACGCTATCAAGTGTGAAGTACATGTGTAAATCTCATATCAATACTCATGCAATATAGCAATTATCTCATGTAATAAAATAGGACCTCATGAATGAATACGAAGATTTAGTATTGACGTAATAGAATTTCTCAAATCTTAACTCTTTTCCAAATCTTGACTCAAAATGATGGAGAGGAATGTGAATAAAGGAATTTCATATTTTGGTAAGCCTTACATAGCTGGGAATCGAAGGAACAATCGAAACTCAATCAATCCATGTTGTTGAGTTGAAAACCCTAACTCTTCCTTCTTCTCCAAAGCTCTCAAGAACACTCAAGTGTGGAAAATGAGAAATAATGTCCTTATGGTTTATTTTAGGGTCTCATTCAAGTATAAAAACGTCTAGAGTTTAATGGGATAAGTGGTGGAATGGACAAAAATACCCCTTATTAAAACTATTAATTGGGTCTACGAGAACCCGTCTATGAGTCGTAGACGCCTCTCATAGATCGAAAGTCCCAAAAATCTGAGTTGTTGGAGTTCACCACGAAACTCTTCTTTACGAGTGGAACCTGTTCTACGAGTCATAAACCTATCTCGTAAACGAAAGGATCTTGAAACTTGATTCACTAAAATTTAGTACGAAACCTTATTTTAAGAGCCGTAAACTCCTTCTCGTAGAAAGATGAACCTGCAGTCCGAAACATTGGAATTTCATATGAAACCCCAGTCTACGAGTTGTAAATCCATATACTGCTCGTAAACCTCTCTCATAAATTGCTCATTTAGTTTTCCTCAGTCATTTCTCAGCACTCCTCTACACATGTCCATCCAGATCAGATAGGAGGAAATTAAGGGGGTGTTACACCTTCCCATGTATGTATGATATGTTATATGTTTGATGAACTCTGAAGCATATTTTGATTAAAGCATTGAGCATTCATGACATCTTGAGCTTATACGTATTAATTATGATTATGCATATTGTTTAATAATAGATTCTGTTCTCCTTTTATTTATGTTCTTTTAGCTTCAATAGTTTCTTTTGAGGTAATCGTGCAACTTATTCCGACACCTATTCTTATTTTATTATAGACTTTATAGACAAGGCTGAATCTGATATATTTCTAGTATTTTGAGACGTTAAAAGCTTTGATTGCTTATGATATTTGAGTACTTGTTAGATTATGGGACAATTATTTTTTTTCAAATGTTTTTTGTGCTCATGGTTAAGCTTCCGCATATTAGTGTTTAGTCTATAGCTCAATAGTCATCCAGGCCAAAGGTTTTTCGAGTACTGACAATATTTAGAGAGTATACTCCGAGCATGACACTTGACGTCGAGGTTATAAGGTATTAGTGGTTCACCCTTACTACTAGTATGTAGCATACACTAACCTGCAACCTTTGAAATGGAAATAACAAATAAAAAGCAAAATTGGAAAATAAGGACTAAGAGTCAAATAATCACAATTGACTTTATTCATAGACAACTACGGAGGGTGCTACGACAGAAATCGAGGTCCAGATAGAGATACAGATTGGGGGCGTAGCTATTTAAACTTTTTTTGAAGAGGGCTTTGTACTAACAATCAACAGTTTATGGATTAATTATGAGAATTAAAAAGGATTGTGTTCTCCATAATTTCATAAATCAGCAAGTATAGGATATTAGTGAAATTTTGGTGCTTAACATACAAAATAATAAGTTCAACACATCCAAATGTTACTCAATTCTGTTCAGATGAATGTCGCTCCAAATACTTTTCGGTCTTCCAGTGTTTTAATTCTAACTCTTACCTTTATTTTGGATTAACTTTAACTTTATTTTTAATTACATTTCATATTATATGCGCAAGTTAAGAATTTCAGCAAATTATGATATTTGCAATCTTTACTGAGTAATTATTTTGAAAAGAATCACAATACATGCACGTCCATTATACAAGAATTACATTTTATATTAATTTACTTGGTTAATTCATCATAGTTCTCATAATACTAGTCATACTATTTAGCTATTCTTCTTTAGTAGAATACGATAAACAAATTATGATCAGAAATATAATTATGAACTTAGCAGAAAAATAATCGAAATTCAAAAACATGAATTATCAATACGCAATCAAAACTCGTGAAAATCAATATATTTAAAGGTTCAACCAAAATTAATGTAAATTATATCTTAAATGAACTAAGAAACCAGCCCTATCAGCATTATATTATAGAGCTTATATAGAATAAGTAGAGCTCAAAATAATTCTCCTCGAGTGTCTGTCAAGTGACATAGCTTTTACTTGGTACTCTAAGAACTTTCACAGCTCATGCCTAAAGGATACTTTTCTCATTTTTCACTATTTTTCCTTTCAAAATATGTCTTTTTTATACGAACACACATCATATCTACACAAACTTCCTAAAGAACGCATAATCTTTCCATCTTTTAAGCATCTAAAGTGGCAAAAAGAACTCCGGTATATCAACAAGTGTAATAACACTGACGGTCATTTTTTAGAAATTACTATTTCGTCTCTTTCGTCAGTTGTTCCATGTCAGGTTTGATCAGTGTTGGACTTAGTATTTTGATCAGTGTTGAACTTAGTATTATAATTTTATTGAAAAGTTGCGAAATTTAGTGATTTTGAGTTTTAAAGGCTTAAGGTGTGCAATTTTGAATCGTAACAAGTCAGAAATTTTCTTTATTATTTTTACTTTTAAAGTGTTACTGGTTTATTCTTAGTTGTTATCATTATAGGTAACATGTTGTATGAAAAATTCTTATAGTGAGGCTGATTCCTCAGAAGTTGAAGAAAACATTAGCCTATTTTAATTAGAACCAAAAGGGTTTCTTTTATCAAAACCTAAAGGAGTAAGCTGCATTACAAGCACAACAAAATCAGAAGTAGCAGAGACAAGACTAGAAGGAGGATAAAGGTGAATTCACCCACAGCTTAAATAAATGACCTCAAATGAATAATGGATTGAGTATTTGAAAAGATAAATGGGTCAAGCTATTGAGGCCCCAAACACTATACTCCATATACCAGTGATAGAGAGTTGATTAATACAAGACATGAGAAATAGTGGTAGAAACACTCCAGCACTAAGGTACAAATAATAGAAGAAATCGTAAAGAAGCCTACACCAAATGTTTCTAGACCAGCTCATCCATTCCCATAAAGGATGAATAAGGCATCTTTCTTGAAATTTTAACATTTCTCTTGTTAATATATTAGATGGCATCCCCTAGATATAATTTCTAACAAGAATAGATTGACAAAGAATGCTATAGTAGTCATGACTCTCTCCCAATATAAAAGTGTTGATTGTATATGAAGTAGAAAGCTATCATATACTCTATATAGATATAGCCATAGTGAAAGTTAACAACAACAACATACCCAGTGGAATTCCACAAGTGAGGTCCAGGGAGAGTTAAGTGTAAGCAAACTTTATCACTACTTCACAGAGGTAGAGAGATTGTTTCCTGGGAGCCCTCGAGCCATAGTGAAAGTTAAGGATGAAAATTCTAATATCACTACTCTCATTGCAAAATAAAATCAACCGAGACCCTTGGAAAATCTATTCTCTTCAACATTTTAAAAATTTCTTGAATGTGTGTGCAAAGCATAGGATTTCATCCATGTCTAATAAAGAGTTAAAGCTGAGAATGTCCATGCATTCCCCTGCAAGTGAAGCTAAGCTTTGGTACCAAGTGTTATCATCAACTCAAGTCGATAATGCATATATTCATCTATGAGTGGAGTAATATAACTTAGCGAGAGCTTTAGTGACTGAAATTTCCCCTTTAGAGTGGAGTTATATAGAAAGATAGACACAAACTATCAACAAAATTATATATTTTAGACCGTTTGAAGGAGAGAATTCATTTTTACTTACTTTTTGTCAATCTTTTTCTTTTTAGAATAATCTGTCAACTATAAATACTACTTCTTCTCCCTTTTCTAATCATCCTTTTTTCTTTTATTATGAGAATTACGAGTTAATATTTTTACATGATTTCAATAGCTTTCATAATAAATATTTACGATAAATTTTTTATGTAAACAATTTTAATAGTAAAACATGACATTTTTTTTTGTTTTTGTAATTTGTATTCAAAAGTATATCATGTGAAACCCACCAAAAAGGCTATGCCCTAAGGTGATGGCACTTTCCGAAAAGGTCATGCTGTACGGATAGTGTTTGGTCAACCTTGATAAAGCAAACCACTCCTTGTCCGATGTGGAGGGAATATCGGGATTCCAAGTAGTAACTCGTTTACATGCTAGTTATGTTCCCTTTCCACTATGCATATGACGTCATGTAATTCGATGAGTCTTCATGCATGTTCAACTAAGCATTTTCCAGTCATGACATATTGACCCTATATCCATTATTTATGATTATGTGTATTGTGTAATTATGTCCTATGTTCTTTGTTGCATTTGCACCCTGTATACTTAGTACATTTCAACTACTAACACATACTTTTTGCCTATATGATCTAACCATATAGAATCCGGAGCTCCTTTTTATCCCCCCCTTCCATGTGGCTAGAGGACAATATCCATTTTCTTTCATGCTTTTATTTAGACTTGTCTATTTTGAATATCTTTTGAGGTGAGCTCAGGAGATATCTTGGCCCCCGTTCTATTCATGATTAGAGGT
Organism: Solanum ossicruentum; assembly: GCA_025774065.1. Taxonomy (NCBI): domain Eukaryota; kingdom Viridiplantae; phylum Streptophyta; class Magnoliopsida; order Solanales; family Solanaceae; genus Solanum; species Solanum ossicruentum. Next base: position 2,467 of record JAOTQR010077417.1, on the reverse strand, counting down.
GTTGTTGGATACGATTATGCTATATACATATTGTTAAGTACATGGAGTTTTAATGTTTTGATAATTAACAAACTAATTCAAGGACCAGATAGACAATTGGACTAATTTGTTGAAGCTGAACGTGGGATACAATTATTAAACCTGCAGTGTTTGGTGAAATGTCTATCAGAAGTGTATTGAAGGACCAGTTATCTATGCACTGTACCAACAATAGTATAAAAGGAGCTTGTCCAAGGAATAAACTCAAGTTTCAAGCATAATTTATATTGAATATTCTTGTGTTGAAAAGTTCTTCCTTGGCTCTTTGTGCAAGAAAATGCAGCTGCTCCAGATGAGGGACCTGATAGAAGACTTCTGTATTTCTCTAGTTTGATAATAATTGTGTTGTGTTCTAAAGTGTAAGATCACGCCTAAGCTATAAAGGTAAATGATCAGTGTTATACTGTTATTATGAGCATTGTATGCCTTGTAGACAGCGTGTAAGTCTCAAGGCTTGGTTGTGTTTTAGTCTAACTTCACAAGGGTTGAGAGTTTAGACTAAGGAAGATTTTTGTTGCTCATTGCTTGTGCTTAGGGTGCAAGTAGTTTTGGTGGGAAAGTAGAGAAATAACGTGTGTGTTATATTTCTTTATTTTGTTCATTAGTGGATTTGGTTTTAGGAAATCCTATGGTGATAGGTCATGATTGTTCCTCTCTTGAGCAAGAGTGTTTCCACATAAAATCCTTGCGTATTTGTTTCCTGCTATTTACTTTCTTTTAGTTTTTACTTATAATGTTTCAAGGGGCCAGATCCCTTACTAGGCTAGCAGCATATTAACTCATCACATATGAGTTTGACTCTTTATGTTTATGTAATTATGGAAGAATGCCTTTAGCCCCATGCTCCATTCTATGAGTTGTTATTCGTTGAAGAGGTGATAAAATTCCTATGTCCCCATTTATCCCCATAAGGTGAGTCCTACTTAACTACCTCTTAGACTTACTTACTATGTGATTCATCCCAATCAGTTTTCCGATAACATCCCCATAGCGTAAGTCCAAACTCTCACTTCCCGTAGAATCATTTGCTACTTATTATTTGGCTATTTATGCTTCTGTAGCCAAGGATATGTTATGCATGCTCAAGAAGGCTTATTTGGGGCCCCTTCGGGTTCCCCATCATCGTGTCACATCCAAGACCTAGGCTTAGGTCATGAAAAGCTTTGTATCAGAGCACTATGTTCGTAAATGGTCTTCATAAATCCAAGACACTGCATCAAGTAGAGTCTTATTCATGGTTGTGAAGTGCGCCACAACTATGAATGAGAGGCTATGAGACATTTTAGTAAATAGTTCACTTATTCATACTCCATGTCGTCCTTTAGATTTGAAATAAGATTCCTATCTCTATAGGTGGTCTTTGCTTTTTTAGATCATGCCGCCAAGACGAATTGCACAAAGAGCTCCAACCCTCGAGGGTGAACTGACCCCTCCGGCCCCATAAACTCCTCAAGCAGAAGAAGAAGTCACTCACGCCTTATACCAGAATGTTATCACTCCAAAAGGCCATGGACAATCAAGGATTTCAAGCTCCTCATGCTCCTACCCCAGCTTCAAGAATAAGTGATTTCATAAGCATGAATCCCCCAGAGTTCTATGGTTCAAAGATAAAAGAAGATCCCAAAGAGTTCACCGATGAAGTGTACAAATTCTTGGCTATCATAGGGGTAAGTTTGGAGGAGAAAGCAAAAGTAGCAGCCTGCCAACTCAAGGGCCTTGCTTAAACATGGTACAACAAATGGAAGATGGAGAGGGTAAATGATGAGTTCATTCCTTGGGAAGCATTCAAAGTTGTTTTTCTTGATCGCTTCTTCCCAATTAAGCTAAGGGAAGCGAAGATCAGGGAGTTCATAAACCAGGATCAAGGTTCTATGAGTGTGAGGGAGTATTCTCTTAAGTTCAACAATCTCTCAAAGAATGCTTCTCACTTAGTCACTGATGCTAGGGCAAAAATGCATAATTTTGTTTCGAGTGTGCCCAACTTGATTAATGAAGAGTGTCATATCATCATGCATATCAGAATATGTATATCTCTCAGCTTATGACATATGCCGAGCAACTTGAGGGAAAGAAGCTTAGGAAAAGAAGGATGGGAGAGTATGTTGACACCCAATTTTTACCCTCCACGGTGTCAAATTAGCCATCGAATTTTATTTATATTTTTAAAAAATTTTGGACAATTATTTAAAAAACAAATTTAAATTAGGGGGCGCGTGAGGGCCACGCGCCTGATATATCCCAAACCCCATCCCCTTCTTCTTCTTCTTCTTCCTCTTGATTCTTTTTCATCTCCCCGACCCCAACTCTAGCGTCGCCCGCCCCACTCCTTCATCTCCCTTTCCCCATACCAACGTTCCCCTTCCCCAAATCCCTATCCCGTTCTCTTTCCCTTCCCAGAAAACCCCAATTCCCAACTCCCATACCCAGT
>JAOTQR010077416.1:0-12183 GCA_025774065.1 Solanum ossicruentum | reverse complement strand
TTTTCTGTAGAATTGTTCATGTCATCATGTGTGTTTGTATCGATAATAGTGCCTAATCGGCACTAGTCACGGTCCCGAGGTCGGGCTGTGACAAGTTATCTTTCCGTATTATGAACCGACCGAGTCGTAAGGGTAGTTGTCATTGGTCTCCCTTACACAAATCAACATAGTTTCCTAGTGTTGACCAAGCTCCCTACACTACTGCATTCTATCCACTCCAACATCTCTCGAATCCAGAGTGAACAAATAATGTACTCCCTAGTTGGCCAGACTCAGAAGTATAGATAAAATAGCATAGGAATAACCAAAAGAAACCATTCATAGATATTCAAAGTTAAGAACTACACATTGTATGTGGCTACAACACAAGAATATGGAGACTTAGCCACTCAAGAATGTGAAATGCATCATGTATGAGTTGGAAACATCAAAACCAAAGGATAATAATTAAACTAGCAAAAATAATGTGGAAAAGAGTTCTCCGTCGCCCCTACTACAGTTCTTGCATAAAAAAACCCCTGTTAAAACTAAAGTCTATGCTAGAATAATAATAAAAATCTTGTAATTCGCCTTTTCCGCACCAGTCCTTAAGTTTGCTATGTGGACCCCTTATTTTTCTAACTTTTTACTTAATTTGCTGACTAGGCAATTGTACACAACTATTGCATAGGTCCGCGATGCGGATCTTGCACACTTTTCAGCTTTGCGCCTTTTTCTGCATTTTTCAACTTTCAAAACCTCGTTCCAAGTCTGCCACGTGGACTTTGGTCTTCTGGCTGCTTCTACTGACTTTTATCCTCCGAACTCTAGGTTGTGTTCTTCTTTCAACTTCAGGTTTGACTCCGGACTTTCCCAATAAAAGTGAAATCCTGCAAAAATAGAACCAACCGGCATACGCGGCCCTGTGTTAGCAAAATAAGAGAAAAATACACTAGAACACCTAGACTCTATGAATTTACCCTCTGACTTATCTCTCTTTATGGGCATTATTTGCTAATTAGGCGTATAAATACGCCTAAGATCACCACCCCACACTTAAAGCTTTGTCCGTCCTCGGACAAATTAATACACATTCATGAGAATCCCTATGGTAATTTGTAGAACGAACATCATGCGGACACATTCTTTGAACCCTGGTGAACAACTTTCAATGCCTTTGGCAGAAACTACTCACTCTGAGCACTCATGTATATATACAGACTCATGCAGAATGTTTAATAGTTCGTCTAGTTAGTGATCTTGGATGATCATCTGCCCTCACCAAGAAGAGTTACCCATGCACACTACTAAAAACCTAAATAGTAGATTAAAAATGGGTACACAAACATCTCTCACTCTCCGAAAAGATGTCTGAAGTTGCTTCTAGATTCCATAAGCTTGCTCTTAATCTAGACTTAGACCTAGTTGTAATTTCCCTTAGAGGATCACCTAGGTCTTTGTCTGGCTATAATGTAAGCTGCGGGTAGGTCGGATACATTTATGGATATGGCTGACACGGCTCAATTCCCACACGCTCTTAGGATACTTCACTTCCTTTCATCCCCTTCATGCTTCCTTAATTCAACAACCCTTGTTAACACTTCAAAGATTTATGTTTTAAGTACTCAAACTTATTTATATCCTATCAAATGGTACTACCTACTATGAATAAGTAGACACCCTAAAAAGAAAATAATTAAAATAAAAAATATTATATTTTTTTTTGAAACAGTGCACATCCACGATGGATCTGCATTACGGAGGCATCACGGATCAATACTAGATAAATGACTGCACTTTAGGCTAAAACAGTGTGCATCCATATTTGCTCCGCGATGCGGACCAACACTGTTTGGTCAACACTATTCTTCTCTCTTTTTTTTTACACTACTTTTTCTTAGCCCTCTAATGTCCACTTAAGTTCCCTCTCCTCTGATTCACCGTGCTAAAGTGCTAGGGAATTAGGATCAAATCCGGACAGTTGATGAAACAAAAGGGTTTGGTTTGAATTGCGGTTAATCAAAGAATCGGCTAAGGCTCAAAAGGGCTGACTAGGGTCATTCTCTTCTATCAAAGAAATGCCTAGATCCTCTCCTCTAGTTCCGACTCCTACCAAGTCTACTCTATATACTGGGCAAGTTCTTGAACATATCGCAACAAAGACTCATAATTAGCTCGCTCACTCTTGGCACACTTCCATCATATGGTTAGCACTAGAGCTCCTATTATGGTATTCACATGAATTCACTTAATTAAGCAAGTATACAATTGTGACTTACAAGGATCAAGCAAATACTCCTAAACTAAGTTTGAATTGCATTCACAGAATATTAACATTTAATATCCATGCACATAAGTAGTTGATAGTTGTTAATTTCAGACCCAACCTAAAAGAAAAGATGTTCAATCCTTACATCAACATAGATGTCCAAACATAAGTAATAACATCAAAAAGCAGAAATAGAAATAGTGGTCTTAATTCATACCAATAGAAATAGAAGCATCAAGAATAAATGCATTCCCACCCCACACTTAGTCTGAGCACTGTCGTTAGTGCTAGCCATACAAAACCTGTGAAATGGGAACTCTGGTGCTTACTCATCATCAGGGCCTGGTAGGAACTAGTGGCTTATCTGCTATGTCGGACTCCTTGGACTCATCCTCCTCCTCATCATGCACCTCTCATGGGTCCGTGGATACATCATCCTCGACCAACTTGATAAATCGTTGTCCAATGCACAACACCACTCTAGCATGGGCGTTAAGCGGGTATTAGACCTCAATCTCCTGCAGCTTTTATCTCGTGGAGGGTCCGCCGCCAGTCCGGTGCATAGCATTCAAGGCTATACATGTGACCCGCAATCAACTCATCCCGATAGTCTCTTTCAGCAGTGGTCAAAACTGGGCCGAAAGTCACATCCGCCCCTTAATATTAGTCACAATATAGGGGGGCCTAAATGAACGGGCAATAGTTGGTCTCCTCCTCTGTCACACTTTTCATGTGACATGATGCAATAATAAGGCCCCCGAACGCATACCTGCAACCTTATGGGTCTTCGCCTTCCTCATCACCAGCCAAAAGATAGCTTCATAGTTCAGTTACATCCCCGACATAAGTGCAAAGGTGAGGCACACTCTATCCATCGTCACGTTTGTGAAGTGCTACCCCCGAAAAAAAGAGTGTGTCACTATCTTGACTTAGACCCAAGCCTCATTGGACATGTGAGCAAATGGAAATGAGAGGTGATAGTGTCGCTCCGCATGTCAGACCCACTAAGCAGTGGAGGTTGACCCTAATAGTGTGTGTCTGATGGCTTGGTATGGAGGGCGAAGACATAGCTCATTAAAAGTTAGAGCGAGGACCTCTTCAGGGGTGCCAAGTACCCTGTTGATAGCAAGAGGCAAAAAATTAACCTCCAATCCATGAACAATGACAGACTGGGACCTCGGTTCCTTGTTAAGATTTGCTAGACTTCTCAAACCAAGCTAAGATTATTGGGGTGGGGCTGTTGGAACAAGAATCCCAACTGCAACTTGTTGCACCTATTTAGAGTTTGGGGGTACTCTTCCCTCAATGTATCCATATCCACAAGGATGTCCAGGTAGTATTTCATCTTTTCATGAGACTGACACCTCCTTCGACTATCTTTGTGAACAGCATTGGCCACGTATTGGGTATGTTGGCCCCTCCTAGTGTCCCTAGGCATATTTGGGACATCTCGTGCCCGCTTTCTAGTGTTGGCAGGCCTTGGTGTGCTACGTTGACCTCCGTAGAGTGGACGTGAAGACATGATTCCTGTAAGATAAGAGGTCACAATCAATATACATGCCACCATTCTTTTGACCCTACACTTAAACTCAAGCCCATATGGCGAGGGTACTCAGACTTCCCCAAGTCATACGGGTTATAACTCTGCAACCCAACACCTTCAACTAGCCCAATGAATCAAACATAAGAGCACAACATAACCATATACCCTCACAGATTTTGGCAGTTACGAGTAGAACTCTATATCACATCACTCTGTCAAACACTTTGACCCCGCCATTAAGTACATTCAACCCCACACTTACTCTTTCGGTAAAGGCCAACATAGAACTACAAACACATTAGAAATAGGGAAGAACACTAGGATGAATAACATGAATGGCAACAAATCTACACCCCAAGACAGTATACTCTATCCCCATAATAAAATTTGGGCACAATTCATAGTGTACAACAAAAATGGCCCCCCTCCTAATGACAAAATCACAATAACCCCCAATTATTTCCAATTTTGGATTCTAATTTTTGACAGTCACGAGTACAAATATGATCCCTCAATGCAATACATTCAACCCCAATAGAATATTTGGCCAAAGCTAACATAAAAACGACTGAGTACACAGAAGGAACAGAGAAGAACCTACAATCCCCCAAGTTTTGGCCCAATCTTGGCATAATTTTGACCTAGGGTTTTTACCCACAACAATTAAACTCAAATCTTACTCATATGAACAAATTAACTCCAAGCACTACACATCTTACAAGTATCAAGTGCGAATCATCCATAACCCAAGCCACCTACTTCAAAATTCACCCAAAATCATGAAAAAGCACACACCTAGGAGTAACAAAACCAAGTAAGAATTGAAGTGAGAAGAAATACCTTGAAGTAACAACAAACTTTATGCAGTACGGTTCTTGACCCAAGTGATGCGCGACGTGAATTTGTTTGAAATTTGGGGGAAAGAGGGTATAAGAAGAAGAGAAAATCTGGGGAATAAGGGAATGAGGTCGGGGAAATCACGAAAAATGGGGAAATAAATCACGTGGGGGGTATTTAAATGGGGGTGGGTCCACATCTGCACACGAAAGATTTAACATATCTTCGCGTTCCCTCCGCATCGCGGAGAGAACGCAGACATATACTTAAGAAATTTTTCTCCTGTGTGCAAAAATAGTGGGCATCCCTGATGGGTCCACATCGCAGTACCATCACGAATGCTTATTGTTTTGAGCTTCCTTAAAAAAATGATTTAACTCTCTGGGCGCCGAAAAATTTTCTGAACACCTGAAAATACTTTAAAACAATAAAACTAATGTATTAGAAAAAGAAAACACACATATTTACCCAATGCGTCATCGGTAGAAGAGGACAGAAAAATTTGCACAGAATTGTGCAAGGTCCATAACACGAAGGCCTCGTGAATCTACACTTGTGCAAAATTTTCACCATTTTTGTATGGGATCTATTTTTTTAGATAAAAGGAACTAAACTACTATTACCTCACCACAGGTTGCCTCCTATACAGCGCCTAATTTAAAGTCGTGGCATGATGCATCATCATCTTATTCATTATTGGCCAACTTGATTGGCTCCTCAACTTGATTTGTGTCCTCGCTGCAATAGTGTTGGACACGTTGACCATTCACCAAAAACATTTGGTTCGTGGTCAATTCCTTTAGTTCTACTGCACCGTGGGGTGTAATCGCTACCACCATGTATAGTCCACTCCATTTGGACCTTGGCTTCCCTGGAAACAATTTAAGACGGGAGTTAAAGAGCAATAGTTATTGCCCCAGCTCAAAGGTCCGCTTGATTATGTGCCAATAGTGCCACTTCTTGGTTCGCTCCTTGTAGAGCTTGGCATCATAGACTTGGAGTCAGAATTCATCCAACTGCTTTAGTCTCTTCCGGCCTGCGAACTCAAGGTCAAGATTCAACTATTTTTATCACCCAGTACGCCTAATGCTCGAGCTCTACGGGTAGATGATAGGCCTTGCATACACAAGCTTGGAAGGAGAGGTTCCGATTGGAACTTTGTACGCAATCGGAACGCCCACAAAGCTCCATCAAGCTTTATCACGCAATCTTTCTTGGTGGCATTTACTGGCTTCTGCAATATTTGCTTCACCTCCCAGTTTGACAACTCCACGTGCCCGCTGGTTTGCAGATGATATGTTGTAGCCACTTTGATCCTGATCCCATACTTTGCTATTACATTCTTCATGGTTTGGTTGAGAAAGTAGGTACCGCCATCACTAGTAATGGCTCTTGGAGTGTCAAACCATGTAAAGATGTTCTTCTTGAGGAACTTACTCACCACCATAGCATCATTGGTAGGGATGGTTGTTGCTTCTACCCATTTAGAATGTAATCAATAGCTAAAAGGATATAGTGACAGTCAAATGATGGTAGGAATGGCCCCATGAAGTCAATACCCAAACATCAAAGCTATCTACTTCAAGAATATCGTTTAGGGGCATCTCATGAGTCCGAGATATGGCATCGATTTTCTGGCAAGCATTACAGGCCCCAGAGAATTGAATAGTATCTTTGAACACAGTGGGCTAGAAGAAACCTGATTGTAATACCTTATGCGATGTCCTATAACCACCATGATGACCCCCATATGGAGAGGCAGGACATCTCCCAAGAATTTGCTTTATCTCCGCCTCCGAAATACATCTCCTTACCATAAGGTCAGCACCTTATTTGAAAAGGTAGGTCTCATCCTTAATATATGCCTTCACATCTCAGTTTCATAGTGGAAAGACTGAGAATGCTCATGAATTCCTGAGTACTTGTAGATAGTTACTAGATACCATGGGACTAGCAGAGAACTATGGTGATATATATGTTACCCTACACCTCAGTGGGCCAGTTAGGGAGTGGTCGAGGACTTATTTAGGATCTCTTCCAAATGGGTCTCCCCCCAATAACTTAGGAGACATTCTCTAGTGCCTTTTATGATTTATTTGTTCCTTGGACTGTTCATGAGGAGAGCCATTTGATGGTTAAGAGTTTGAGGCAGAGCACCATGATCGTCTCAAAGTATGAGATCTATTTTTATCAATTGGCTCGTCATGCTGCAACTATTATTCCGACTAAGGAGGAGAAGGCCCATCAGTTTGTGAGAGGGTTGATTTATCCCATTAGACAGTTGATATTTTGGGTGGCTAAAGATGGACCTTCATTTCAGTCAGTGGTTAGTGCTGCCAAAAAGATGGAGTTGATGCAGAGGGAGGAGTTTGGGGACCCTAAAAGGGTCTGTACTTCAGGACAATACTCAAGTGTCTCATCAAGGGGCAGAGGTATGGTCAAAGGAGGTAGTTTTTTTCAGCATCGAGGGTTTTATGCAACCTTGCCAGCTTCATAGGGAGGACGAGGTCCCCGTGATTCCTATAGTCTAGGGAAGAATTCATCTGGTTCTTAGCAGAGGCCCACAGGCTAGGGAGGTTGTAGCATCCATCCTGCTCCTTCACTATAGTGGTCCACCTTTAGATCCTTCTTTGGGTGTGGATCTCTTGATCATATGATTTGCCAATTCCCTAGATAGACTCATTTGAAGACTCACTGTTCATACTCCATATCATTTGTTCGAGACCTGACACCACCAATAAAAGGCTCAACCCTACAGACTAGGGGTCAGGGTAGAGGTTAGACCAATAGAGGACGTACTAGAGGTAGGGGCAAGTGATACTTCCACTTCTGTAGGTGGTAGAAGATTAGCTTTTACACGTGGAGGCCGAGGTCCCCATTGTTATGCCTTTCCAGGTAGACCCAAGGCAGAGGCCTCCGACGCTATGATCACAGGTATTTTTCTGGTTTGCCATCACTATGCATCTATGTAATATGATCCCAAATCTACTCATTCATATGTGTCTACTTATTTCTCCGTGGGGTTTGACTAGCCCTGTGATTTCATATTTGTGCCTATTCATGTTTCGACCTCAATAGGAAAGCCCTTAGTAGTGGATCGGGTGTATCGATCTTGCCTTGTTACTTTGGCAGGCTATGAGACTTGGGTAGATTTGATTATATTGGATATGGTAGCTTTTGTGGTCATTTTGGGTATGGATTGGATATTTTTGTAATGTTATTATCCTTGATTATTATGCCAAGACTTTCACCTAACCATGCCAGGTAGCCCGAAGATTGAGTGAACGGGTTCAAAGGGTTCCTATCCTAGTAAAATGATATCTTATATTTGAGCCCAAAAGTTGATTGTTCGAGGTTGTTTAGCTTATATGGCTTTTATTTGTGATACTGTTGCTGAGTCATCTTCTATGGAGTCTATTCCGGTAGTTTGTAAGTTTCTAGATATATTTCTTACTGATCTACTGGGGGTCCCTCCTAATCGGGACATTGATTTTGCTATTGACCTTGAGCCAGCACTAAGCCTATTTCTATCACTCCTTATCAAATGGCTCTAGCTGAATTAAAAGAGTTAAAGGAATAGCTCCAGGATCTATTGTGCAAGGGCTTTATTCGCCTTAGTGTTTCGCCATGGGTTGCCCCGATCTCGTTGGTAAAGACGAAAGATGGATCCATGAGGATGTGTATTGATTATAGATAGTTGAACAAAGTGACTGTCAAGAACAAGTATTGGTTTACCCGCATAGATGAATTATTTGATTAGCTTTAGGGAGCAACCCTATTTTCTAAGATTGACTTGAGGACTGGGTACCATCAGCTTTGAATTTGGTCATCTGATATACCTAAGATGGCCTTTCGAACCAGGTATGGCCAATATGAGTTTCTTATTATGTTCTTTGGTTTAGCTAATGCCCCTATAGCATTTACGAAGTTGATGAATGGGGTGTCCTGATCGTATCTAAATTCATTCGTGATTATGTTCATTAATGATATCTTGGTCTGTTCCACGACTGAGGAGGACCATGTGAGGCATTTGAGGATTGTACTCCAGAGGCTCAAGTAAGAGAAGCTATATGCAAAGATCTCCAAGTATGAGTTTTGGTTGAGTTCAGTAGCATTCTTGGGGCACGTGGTGTCCAAGAATGGTATACGAGTTGATCCGATGAAGATTGAGCCATTCGTGGTTGGACTAGGCCTACCTAAGCTATAGAGATTGACAGTTTTGTGGACTTGGCTAGTTATTATCATCGTTTTATTCAAGGTTTCTCTACTATTGTAGGTCCATTGACTGGGCTTACTCAGAAGAATATGGTATTTCATTAGTCTGGCGAGTGTGAAGGAATCTTCCAAAGGCGCAAGTTCTTGTTGACTACAACTCTTATTCATATATTGCCAGAGGAAGCTGTTGGTTTCACTATTTATCATGATGCCTCTGGAGTGGAGCTAGGTATGGTGTGTTGATGTAATGAGGGAAGCCTATCGCTATGCCTCTAGACAGTTGAAGGCCCATGAGAAGAATTAACCCACTCATGATTTGGAGTTGGTTGCAGTTGTGTTTGTGTTGAAGTTATGGCATCAAATCTATATGGACTCCACTGTGAGATCTTTACTGACCATAGCAACCTACAGTATATCTTCAGTCAACGGGAACTAAATATGAGACAAAGGGGGGGATTGAGCTTCTAAAAGATTATGACTTGACTATTCTCTATCATCCCAGGAAGACCAATATGGTGGCCGATGCACTGAGTAGGAAGGCTTCTAGCATGGGGAGTTTAGCAACTATCTGAGTTGAGGAGCGATCATTGGCTAGAGATGATCAAAGATTGGCTAATGGATTAGTGAAGTTACAGATTTCAGAGCAGGGTGGAGTGTTTGCTACTACTAAGGCCCGCTTATCTTTGATAGATCATATTCGTGAGAGGCAGTTTAAGGATGAGAAGTTGTGTATTATCCGGGATAAAGTGACTAGAGGTAACGTTAGAGAGACAGTGCTTGATTTTGATGTTGTTTTGAGGATTGGGAGTCGTATCTGTGTGCCCAAGGTAGGTGATTTGATCAAATTGATACTTGAGGAGGCTCATTATGCTAGATATTTCATTCATCCAGGGATAGCGAAGATGTACCATGATTTAAGTTAGCATTATTTGTGGCCTAGTATGAAGGGGGATGTTTCAGAGTCTGTATCCAGGTCTTTGACTTGTCAACAGGTCAGGTGTGAGCACTTGAGGCCAAGTCGGGAGCTTTAGTGGATGCCTATTCCCGAGTGGAGGTGGGAGTGTATTGACATGGACTTTATTGTTGGCCTAACTCTTACTGTCGGGGGTTTTGACTCCATTTGGGTACTGACAGATCGTCCGACCAAGTCTGCTCACTTCATTCCGATCAAAGTGAAGTATATAGCTAAAAGGCTAGCCCAACTTTATACTAGTCAGATAGTGAGACTTCACGGGGCCTCGGTGTCCATTGTGTCAGATCGATGCTTATTGTTTAATTCACACTTTTGGAGGTCCTTACATCATGGTTTGGGTACACATTTGGATTTGAGTACAGCTTCTCACCCTTAGACTGATTGTTAGTCCGAGAGGACCATTCAGGTATTAGAGGATATGCTCCAAGCATATTGATTTTGGGGATAGATAAGATCAGCATTTGGCCTTAGCGGAGTTAGCGTACAACAGCAGTTATCATTCCAGCATTTAGATGGCTCCTTTTGAGGCTTTGTAGACTGGAGATGCAGATCGCCCATAGATTAGTTTGACACGATAGTAGTGGAGAGCACAGGTGTTGATATGTTGAAAGATGATCTGGGGCGAGTGCGGTTGATTCAAAGTAGGTTGGTGATAGCCCAGAGTCACCAAAAGAGTTATGTTGATAAGCAGATTCAACCTTTGGAGTTCGCGGTTAGTGACATGGTTTGGCTGAAGGTCTCACATTTGAAGGGTATTACGCGATTTGCAAAGAAAGGCAAGCTTAGTCTAAGGTTCATGGATCCTTTTGAGATTCTTGCTAGAGTGAGAGAGGTGGCTTATAGACTTTCCTTGCCACCTAATCTATCTTCAGTTGATCCTGTAATCCATGTTTCAATATTGCGGCGTTACATTTTGGATGAGTCTCATGTGATTTCTATAGATTCGATTGAGTTGATCCTATATTTAACTTATGAGGAGCAGCCAGTGACCATTTTGGACAAGCAGGTGAGGAAGTTGAGCACTAAAGAGATCTCTTCAGTAAAGGTCCAGTGGTGTCATAGGCTCGAGATTAAGACTACATGGGAGATATAGTCAAATATGTGTGCCCGATATCCTTAGTTATTTGAGCCTTCATGTATGTCCCTTCTCATGTTTGAGGACAAACATTATTTTTAATAGTGGATGATGTAATAATCTCAAAGGTCATTTTCGGTATTTTTGACCAAATTACTATTTTGTCGTTCCCGAAAGTTACCTTGGATCATTTTTTGGTTGAAAAAACACAATCTTTTGAGAACAAGATTTTTGAACTATAATAAATGATAATATAGTAGATTTTTATTTTCCTTTCTATTAAGGGAAAGACTTGAATATGCAATCAAACTTTAACAAAAGATTTATTTATGTAATCCGTTAAAATTTAGCTTAAATATGCTATTGTTGTTAAGAAAAGGACTCATCTATGCCATTCTTTTTTAGTAGTGGTTTTGCAAAACCATATTTTACACATGACGTGTTTTAATTCGGCCACGTTATTTTTTTAAAAAAAAAAATTCTAAATAAAATTAAGAAAAAAAATCAAAAAATTGAGAATTTTTTTCTTAGTTTTATTTAGAATTTGTTAAATTTATTTAGAAACAAATCCTAAGTAAAAAAACCCACAAAATTAAGAATTTATTTAGAAACAAATTGTAAATAAAAATGTAAAAAAATCCACAAAATTAAGAATTTATTTAGAAACAAATTCTAAATAAAATTTTAAAAAATCCACAAAATTAAGAATTTTTTTTTTTAAAATGACGTGGCCTAATTATATCACGTGTAAAAGTTGATTTTGGAAAATCACTATTAAAAAAATAATGGCATGGATGAATCTTTTGCTTAACAGTAATGATATATTTGAGTCAAACTTTAATGGATGACATAAACGAATTTTTTGTTAAAGTTTAATGGCTTATTTGAATGTTTTCCCTTTTATTAATTAGTACTTATCTCATACCTCAAACTAATTCTCCATAGCCTTTTACTATTAAAGTAATTTGATTGATCAACGAGATTCCATTTTTACCTTAGATATTTTCAAAGTAAAGATTCATGCTGGTAATATGTTATAAAACTACATAAAATAATACACAAAATAAAGTAGGGAAAAGAGAGAAGACTCTTATTTCTCTTACAATATTCATGTATTGAGAGATATTTAGAGATTTTTTACAATTAGAAAAATCTCTTTATTTACACGAGAAAATTGAATCAGGATTCCTAATTTTTCTCCTTTACTCTTATAAAAATAGATTTAAAGTCTCATTCTGCACTTAAAAGTGTTAAGCATATCAATGTGTCAGTGACTAAAAAAGTTACTATAA
>JAOTQR010077415.1:0-12184 GCA_025774065.1 Solanum ossicruentum | reverse complement strand
CAAACATATTGGATACTTTGACTCTTAATGTTAAGACCAAGAACATGAATAGTAAAGCTGACACTAGAGAAATAGTTGTGATTATCGAGTCTACTATAGGCTCATATGTACAACTCTAGCCCAGAAGGATAAAATCGAAAGTGTTAAAGGTGTCACTATGTTAATGGAAGCTAACCAAGAGCATAGTACCATCTTTGTTCCCAAACTCCTCAAATGGACTGATATCCTAGGAAGTATTGACTGGCTCTTTGAGGCCGTTACCCATCCTAGACCCTCTTTTTTCTGAAAACAGATAGATAGAAAGAGTAGTTCAAAATCTTGATGGTTCCATTAATCTTAAATTTCTCGACTAAAAGTTGAGTCAAATCTCTGGATCCATTTCAAAAGCGCTGGAGGAATCCAGTAGCATTAGGTCCAACAGTGACAAAAGGAACACAGAGGAGTTGATTTCTCTAGAGAAGTTTCTAAAGTCTATTACCAACCCAGAGTCCATAAACTGAGTAGTCTAACTGACTCTGACATGGAACCACCTAGGCATTATTCCGACCCCAGTTTAGGTGTCATCAATGCAGAAGACAATTACTCTCTTGACCTTAAAGCCCTCAAACTTCTTTAGACTGATCCAAAAAACAAGCTAAAAGTCAAATGGTATGTCAATACCTATTCTCAAAAATAGAGATCTCTGTTCGAAAAAGAATGGATTGCTGACATGAAAAGAATCAAATGTGACAATGAGTTCTTTAAGTGGTTCGAAATCACTGGATAACTGGATGACCAAAGAGATTCTCCTTAAGTCTTAGTTAACAAATGGAATACTTAATCCAACAATGTTATTGAGTCTACTACCCCTTTCTTATAAGGAATAAAAATTCCTCATTTAAATGAAATCATCCTTGCAACCTCTTTCAAGCTAAAAAGCAAAAAACCTCATCCTTCTCCTTTAAACAAGGATTTGGGCAAGCTCATAGAACGAAACAACTATACCAATAGATTGTTACACACCCTCTCTCAACAGATTGAAGAGTCCAAAGAAAAGGCCATTTTTTCTGGCCCTCAAAAAGCAAGCATTAGCAATATTAGCAGTACCCTTGAAATAAATCCCATCTTCAAACCCTCAGAGTTTTCTAAAGATAAATTTCCTAAACTCAGTGAAAATTTTGAAGTTCCGGGTAAAATCGTTGAACAAATCAATAAAAAGTTAGCTAAATTCAGCATCTCTAAAGAAAAAGAAAGTGTCAAAACTCTTACTGAAGAGGACACTCTACTTAAAGTCTCCAATTACCGATACCATAATTGAAAAAATTACTATAGGAGACTCAGGAAGAATCCGGATCAATGGACTGAGGAACAAACCTATAGTGTTAAAAGGATCAAAGAATTGGTCTAGAACCTTCCAGGCTTAAGAATTGGATGCCTAATCCACTTTAGGACAGAGTTAAGAGGTTTATAGTTTATAACTAATATAGGAGCTCCTCTTTCCTTTTCAACGTTGTTAATGACACATAACGCTGAACAACTCTAGGGAGAGCTGGAGTGACAGATAATACCATTTATTAATAAATGGTTTATTTCATTTTAAAAGATTTCCATCATATCATGATTCATTTGTATTGGTTTGGCTTTAGTGGGGATGTCTTTTTCATCAAAGCCATTTATGTCACGGAGTTCAACAGGAATGCCTTTTTCTTTCCCAAAATGCATTAGGAAATTCAGAGAAAATTTTATTTTCAAAATTTTCTTGAAGGGTTTTGATCTTATTGACCATTTCTGGGGTTTTTAAAATTTGCTTCATTTTTTCAATCTTTATTTTTTCCATTAAAAAAGAAATATGGTTAGAAAGTCTATTTATTTTAAAAACTATTTTTTCTTTGATCAAATTACTTTCTTCAAGAGAAAGAGTTCGTATAAAAGGAAAGAAAATCTTTTGATCATGATTGACCATATGAATACCGTCAAAATTATCTGTATAAGGTTTTACCTGGTTAATAAAGGGTAACCCAAGAATAATATCTTCATTGATATCCTCAGTTATTACAAAATCATTTGTAAAACAAATATTATTATTGCAAATATGAGCTTTAGAAAGTTTTTAATTAGTCTTCATTCTTTCTCCAGTGGCAGAGTAAGGACGGGTAGTACTTTTCCTAAGTATTTTAGAGGAATTAATCAACTAATGATACAATTACGGTCAGCATCGCTATCTAGAAGAGCTACTTTGTTAATAACCAGATATTTCCCTATAACCAATTTTATGGAATGTGTTGACTTAATGATTTAATAGTATAAATCATAGGTTTGTTCTCTTGGAGAGAATCAATTTGGTCCTGTTCTTCGCCAGGAAAATTGGGTTCAATTAAATTATTAGAAGAAGTTGACTTTTTCTCTTCTTCTTTAGAGGAAGCATTTCTGAGTACCTGATCAGCAAGATTATTTAATTCTATATTGCCAAGTCTAGATTTAATTTCTTTAACATCCTTTTTAAGGAGTGTATCTTCTTCTCTTAAATCAGAAATGGAAGGTTCAATAGGTTTTTCAAACCTAATCATGACATTCTTCATACTAAAAGGTTCCATGACCTTAGAAGAACTTTCTCCTTTAGAATAAATGAGGATCTTTGTTAATTCTAAGAGATATTTGGTTCTACACTCGTCATCATTAATATGATCTATGATATCAAAAAGGACTTCTTCCAAACCCTTTGTAATAACTTGGATTGTCTTTCTTGTGCAATCACAAAATACATTGTTGCATGAACAATCTTCTCCAGACTGACTCTGATCGGTCTCATAAGCGACGTTGATATTTTCTTCGTCACTATAGTTTTCTTCTGAGGAAGTATTTTCAGAAGATTCGCTTTCTTCAAGAATAGAAAAGAGTTTTTCTTTAGTACTTTCATCAAGTCCTAAGAGGATAATTTTCTTCTTTTTCTTGGAAGATTTGCATTAATTGGCTCGATGGCCCTTTTTGCCGATGTTCCAACAAACATCTTCTTTAGATGCAAGCCTTCGCTTTTTGAATTTTCTTTTAATGAATTTTTCAGGGTTATCTTTAGAAGTTTTCTCTTAGTTTTGTCAGGGGATTTTTCAGATAATTTTTTATCCCTTTTTGAAGGAGGAGAATCTACCTTGGTGAACCCAAAGTCTCGACAAAAACTTCCTAATTGTTTGTTAGAAGATTTTTCATCTCTTTTGAGTTGATTTTTGAGTTTAATGTCTGTGCATAACTCAAGGCCGACAATATTAATGAAACTGGTGATATCTCCATATGTCATTTGGTTGTATTGGATGTTTCCTTTACATTTGTCTTTGATTTTGGTCCTTACCTTTTCTGCAAATAGTGGAGGTAGCCCGCTAATGAAGCATTCCTTCCAGAAATCAGTACCACAGTCAGGCCTAATCATAACTTTGACAAGAAAATTATCTTTAAACCATTTGAAATCGGTTAATTTTTTGCAAGATAGATTTTTAAGGATTTCTAAGCTTCTATCTTGAAATAACTTGGGTTCTCCCACAAAATGTTTAGCTATGTGGTAAAGAAGTGTAGCGCAAGCATTTTCTTTGGGTTGTTGGGTTGGGATTTCTGTGCCACCTTCAACTTTTACGACTGTTTTGATTGTAGTGGCATTGTGAATGGTGTTCTCGACATACGGATCATAAAGAGTGTATAATAATAAATTAAAATTATTAAAATTAAGGAAGAAGCTTACTTGAAAGAACTTGAAAACTTACATTAAAGGAGAATTACAATGGAGAGTATAAAGGGAAAGGCTAGGAGAAAATTGAGTAGGTCATTTTCTGATGCCTCTAATGTTTTAGGAGGAGGCTTTTTATAGAGCTTAAAAGAAAGGCTAATGCATCTTGTGCATACAAGTGGACGGCTAGAATTTTGTTGATAGAGAGAAAGTGGGCCTTTATTGATAAGGACCTTAGAGGACACGTGAAGGATAAGGTTTCTTCCTAGTGGACCTATGGACGTGTTCTTATAAGTTTTTCCTCCTTTTGGAAGGTAGCGATAAAGTAAGCACTCACAAGACCTTAGTGGGCATACCCACAGAGAAAAGTAATAATAATGGGGTATCATGTTCCTTGCTTTTGACTTGGAACAGTACCCTGGTTAGGATTCCTTTTAGGAATAGTAAACGTCCTTTGAGAAAAGTAATTCTGATTCTTTGAATCTCTACTTTTATTCAAGGGTTAATTTCCTATTCATAATACATGGTAGGCCTATGCCATTCCTTTTGTAGAACACATTTCTCCATTGTTGCTTTCTCCTGAAGAGGTAGCTTCTGTAATGAGTTGCATTATTGCACTTTCTTCATGGTTATCGATATCCTGGAGGTCATGCTTAAGCTTCTTCTTGAGCTCTTCCTTGGACTGCTTTGCTGGACTAGCTGCTGTTTTTCCTTTGCTAAGTGGTTTGGGTTTTGTAATCCATCCTTTGATCTTTTTCTCTTTGGATAAATACCTAATTCTTTTTGACTCGGTATTGGAGAAATTCGAACTGACAATGTAGGAGATCTTTTCTGGATATAGTATTTGCACATTTTTATGTGTAGTGGTAGGGTTGATATTTCCTTCTTAATTTGAAGTTCTTCAAACCTTTCAGAAATTACTTAGGAAGAATCCCTTTAGTTCCTCCAAAGTATTTCCACCAGTCATTTAACCATCTAGGGATAATGCTTTGAATAACTCGGGGCAGTATTTGATGAACCAAGTATGACCAGGTCTGATGTATATGAAATTAGGCCAGGCTTCCTTGTAAGTCTACCAAGTATAGGTCTGGGGCCTATGAAGCATACTTAATGGTATTGGTGTGAGCAAATGATCTACTGGCCATTCAAAAGGAGATAGTATCCTCTTAATGGTGCATCTGGAATACTGAATAAAATTGGGGTCTCGTTCATTGTAGGTATGTTCTACCACAATGGAGTCTGTGTCGACAAGAATTGCTTCAAAAAAATCAGGTGTGTAGAGGGTCTTTCCTATCTAAAAAGTTATTATTATTGTAGCATGGCTTGGCTAGGTCTGCTGCTTTGTAATTTTCGTAGTCTTCGTCAAGAGCTAAGATGGGTATTACCTTTGAGGTAACAAAATCGAAGGTTTTTTCTTTAGAAGAAGTGACTGATTCTTGCGATCTTACGGTAGTGATTCTAGAATCTACTGCTTGGGCGAAAGACTTGGGGACTTTCATTTCATAACTCTTTTTGTCCTGTAGAATAGAACGATTCTTGGAGTTGGACTATGACTCAGGCTTTGGGCCATCAATTTTGGGAAGGTCAGCTAAGACTGAGAATTTGTTCTTGCTTGGTAAGGGCAAGGGAAGAAAGGAGGGCCTAAGTACTAGGCTTGGTGCGAAAGGTCAGGCCGAGGCCATCTGCCTTTCTTCTTTGGCTGCTTTGATTTAAGAATTAGGCTATATTGGCTTCATGACCCTGTAGGAATACTCGGGTTAAGAAATCAGGAAGAGAATTATTTTCTACTTTAATAAAATCAATTTGAAAATCAAAGCTAGATAGTACAGCTTACCATCTAGCAAAAATTTATTTTGAAACAAGATTTTTTACATCCTTTTGTAAAATTTCTTTTGCAGATTTACAATATACTCGAACCAAAAACTCTTTATTAACTAAATCATCTTGAAATTTAGTGATACATAGCACTATAGAAAGAACTTCTTTTTTTACTGTGCTATAATTCTTTTAACCAGAGTTCCAGACCCCTGATGTAAATCTTACTAGTTGCTCTCTACTCTCAGGACTAAGCTTTTGCTTAAGAATTCCTCCATATCCTATTTTGGAGGGATCTGTCTCGACTATAATAAAAGCTTCAGGATTAGGTATTCCTAAGCATAGGAGGTTGTGGACCAATTCTTTAATCCTTTTAACACTATAGGTTTGTTCCACAGTCTATTGATCCAGATTCTTCCTGAATCTCCTATAAAGGGGCTCACAAATTTGCCTAATATTGGGAATAAAATCAGCTACATAATTTTGGTTTCCTAAGAACCTTTGGAGTAGGGTTTTATCTTTGATTTCATCGGGGAATTTATTGGTGAACTCTATGGCTCTACAAATAGGTTTGTGACTGCCTTTACAAAGATCGTGGCCTAAAAATCTGATAGAAGTCTGAAAGAGCTTCATCTTTTTAGCATTTACTACTAGGCCATTAGCTTTAATAACCTTGAAGAATGTGTTGAGATGCTTAAAGTGAGAATCTATGTTCTCAGAAAAGATTAGTACATCTTCTATATAGACAATAGACATGTAAGTGTAAGGATTAAAAATCTAATTCATTATATTTTTAAATTCTGAGGGTGCATTTTTTGGGCAGAAAGGTAAAATATTCCATTCGTAGTGTCCAAAAGGCACATTGAATGTTGTTTTATATTTATCTTTTTTGGCTATTTAGATTTGCCAAAACCCTGATTTCATATCAAACTTACTATATAGATTTGCTTTGTAAGTTCTTTTGAAAGGATCCTTTTTGTTACGAATTGAATGCCTAATCCACTTTAGGATAGAGTTAAGAGGTTTATTGTTTATAACTAATCTGGGAGTTCCTCTTTCCTTTTCAGCACTATAATTGACACAAAAAGCTAAAAAACTCCAGGGAGAGTTGGAGTGACATATAATACCATTTGTTAATAAATGGTTTATTTCCTTTATACAGATTTCCATCATATCGTGATTCATTTGGATTGCTCTAGCTTTAGTGGAGATGTCTTTTTCATCAAAGCCAATTATGTAAGGGAGATCAATGGAATACCTTTTCCTTTCCCAAAATGCATTAGGAAATTTAGAGAAAATTTCTTTTTCAAATTTTTCTTGAAGGGTTTTGATCTTATTGACCATTTTCGGGGCTTTTAAAATTTGTTTATTGTTTTCAATCTTTATTTCTTCCTTTAAAAAAGAAATATGGTTAGAAAGCCTATTTATTTTAAAAACTGTTTTTCTTTGATCAAATTACTTTCTTCAAGACAAAGAGTTCGTATAAAAGGAAAGAAAATCTTTTGATCATGAATGACCGTATGAATACTGCTAAAACTATCTATATAAGATTTTAACTGGTTAATAAACGGTAACCCAAGAATAATATCTTCACTGATATCTTCAGTTATTATAAAATCATTTGTAAAGCAAATATTATTATTGCAAATATGAGCTTTAGAAAGTTTGTAATTGATCTTCATTCTTTCTCCAGTGGCAGAGTAAACACGAGTAGTACTTTTTTCTAAGTATTTTAGAGGAATTAATCCCTTAACGAAATTACGGTCAACACCGCTATCTAGAAGGGCTACTTTGTTAATAATCAGATCTTTCCATATAACCAATTTTATGGGAATATGTTGACTTAATGATTTAATAGCAGAAATCACAGGTTTGTTCTCTTGGAGATTGGTCCTGTTCTTCGCCAGGAAAATTAGGTTTAATTAAATTATTAGAAGAAGATTATTTTTTCTCTTCTTCTTTAGAGGAAGCATTTCTGAGTACCTGGTCAGCAATATTATTTAATTCTATATTACGAAGTCTAGATTTAATTTCTTGAACTTCCTTTTTAAGGAGGGTAACTTCTTCTCTTAAATCAAAAATGGAAGGTTCAATGGGTTTTTCTAACCTAGTCATTACATTCTTCATACTAAAAGGTTCCATGACCTCAGAAGAACTTTCTCCTTTAGAATTAATAAGGATATTTTTTAATTTTAAGAGATATTTGGTTCTAGACTTGTCATCTTTAATATGATCTATGATGTCAAAAAGGACTTCTTTTGTATCCTCTTAATTAACTTTGATTGTATTTCTCGTGCAATCACAAAATACATTGTTGCACGAACAATCTTCTCCAGACTGACTCTGATCGGTCTCATAAGCGACGTTGATATTTTCTTCGTCACTATAGTCTTCTTCTAAAGAAGTATTTTCAGAAGCTTCACTTTCTTCAAGAATAGAAAAGAGTTTCTCTTTAGTACTTTCATCAAGTCCTAAGAGGTTAATTTTATTCTTTTTCTTGAAAGATTTGCATTGATTGGCTCGATGGCCCTTTTTGCTGAAGTTCCAACAAACATCTTCTTTAGATACAGGCCTTCGCGTTTTGAATTTTCTTTTAATGGATCTTTCAGGGTTATCTTTAGAAGATTTTCTCCTAGTTTTGTCATAGGATTTTTTAGATAATTTTTATCCCTTTTTGAATGAGGAGAATCTACCTTGGTGAACCCAAAGTCTCGACAGAAACTTCCTAATTGTTTGTTAGAATATTTTCATCTCTTTTGAGTTGATTTTTGAGTTTAATGTCTGTACATAACTCAAGGTGAACAGTATTAATGAAACTGGCGATATCTCCATATGTCATTTGGTTGTATGGGATTTTGCCTTCACATCTGTATTTGATTTTGGTCCTTACCTTTTCTGCAAATAGTGGAGGTAGCCCGCTAATGAAGCGTTTCTTCCAGAAATCACTACCGCAGTCAGGCCTAATCATAACTTTGACAAGAAAATTATCTTTATACCATTTGAAATCGGTTAATTTTGGGCAAGATAGATTTTTAAGGATTTCTAAGCTCCTATCTTGAAATAACTTGGGTTCTCCCACAAAATGTTTAGCTATATGGTAAAGAAGTGTAGCGCAAGCATCTTCTTTGGGTTGTTGGGTGAAGATTTCTATTCCACCTTCATCTTTTACAACTATTTCGATTGTAGTGGAATTTAAATAGTGTTCTTGACATTATCTGAGAAATCATTATCCCACCAATGTCGAAGCATTCCGGTAAAACCAGATGTTATCATGGTAGCAGCTTCTTTATTAGATGTTTCTCTAATTTTGTAGGCTGTTATAGTGATGCCCATTTCATGGAGTTTATTGTAGATCTGGTGTTCAGCCAGACCGTCAATATTCCATTTTGTTATGCTTCTTCCTTCATGATAAGAGGATGAAAGAAAATCATTTTCTTCGAATTGAGTGTTTGGGAATGAAGGTCTCCTATAGTAATTTTTTCGATTATGGTATCGGTCATTGGAGAGTTTAAACAGAGTGTCCTCTTCAGTAAGAGTTTTGATACTTTCTTTCTCTTTAGAGCTGCTGAATTTAGCTAACTTTACATTGATTTGTTCAATTTATTTTACCCGAAACTTCAAAATTGTCACTGAGTTTAGGAAATTTATCTTTAGAAAACTCTGAGGGATTGAAGATGGGATTTGTTTCGAGGGTACTACCAATATTGCTAGTGCTAGCTTTTTGAGGGCTAGAAAAAATGGTCTTTTCTTTGGACTCTTCAATCTGTTGAGAGACGGTGTATAACAATCTATTGGTATAGTTGCTTTGTTCTATGAGCTTGTCCAAATCCTTGTTTAAAGGAGAAAGATGAGGTTTTTCGTTTTTTAGCTTGAAAGGGGCTGCAAGGATGATTTTATTAGAATGAGGAATTTTATTCATTCTAAGGGAGGGGTAGTAGACTCAATAGCTTTATTGGATTGAATATACCATTTGTTAACTAAGACTTGAAGAGAATCTCTTTGGTAATCCAGTTTTCCAGTAATTTCTAACTGCTTAAAGAACTCAATGTCACATTTGATTCTTTTCATGTCAGCAATCTATTCTTTTCTGAAAAAAGCTCTCTGTTTTTTATAATAGTTATTGACAAACTATTCGACTTTTAGCTTTTTTTTTTATCAGTCCAAAGAAGTTTGAGGGCTTTAAGGTCAGTAGAGTAATTGTCTTCTACCTTGATGACACTTAAACTGGGGTCAGATGCCTAGGTGGTTCCATGTTAGAGTTCGTTGGACTACTTGGTTCATGGACTCTAGGTTGGTAATAGAGTTTAGGAATTTCGCCAGAGAAATCAACTCCTCTGAGTTTCCCTTTGTCACTGTTGGACCTAACATTGTTGGACCTAAAGCTACTGGATTCCTCCAGGGCTTTTGAAGTGGATCCAGAGATTTGACTCAACTTGTAGTCAAGAAATTTAAGATCAATGGAACCATTAGGATTTTGAGCTACTCTTTTTATCTGTCTTTTTTCAGAAAAAGAGGGTCTAGGCTGGGTAACGGCCTCAAAGTGCTAGTCAGTACTTCCTAGGTTATTAGGCCATTTGAGGAGTCTAGGAACAAAGCTTGTACTATGCTTTAGGTTAGCTTCCATTAACATAGTGACACCTTTAACACTTTCAATTTTAACCTTCGGGGATAGAGTGTTACCCATGAGCCTATAGTAGACTCGATAAATCATAGCTATTTCTCTAGTGTCAGCTTTACTATTCATGTTCTTGGTCTTAACATTAAGAGTCAAAGTATCCAATATGTTTGGATCATTGATATCTACAGAGAAATTAGGGTAGCAGTTGAAGTAAATAGGCCCTTCAGCCAGTTTACTTTCGATTACTTCTAGAAGAAAGTCTTAGAAGTTCAGGAATCTGGTATCTCTAAGGAGTGTACAAACGGGAATATCTAGACCTTTTCTAAAAAGGGGTTTTATGGCAACCTGAACAAGCCCTATATGCAGATAGTTAAACTGAGTTTTATATCTGCTTATATCTTGTTCATTTAATAACTTAATAATATCTAATGAGTTATTAATGGCTACAGTGGACTCACCGGTCTTAATATTATGATTCTTAATAAAGCTAAAACTACATGTATGGTAGATCTTGTGAAAGGGTTCCTCTGGTATGTTCCAGTTTTCTAAACTACTTTTTGTTTTAGCAATCAGAGTTGCCTTAGAACTAATGTTAACACTATTGATAAGATTTTTGCTAGTCATGGGGAAGACTACTGTCCAGAGCTCCCTTTCCCTCACCAAGCAAGAACAAATGCTCAGTCTTAGCTGACCTTCCTAAAATTGAAGGCCCAAAGCCTGAGTCCGAGTCCAGCTCCAAGAATCATTCTGTTCTAGAGGACAAAATGAGTTATGAAATGAAAGTCCCCGAGTCTTTCGCCCAAGCAGTATATTCTAGAATCACTACCCTAAGATCGCAAGAATCAGCCACTTCGTCTAAAGAAGAATACTTTGATTTTGTTACCTCAAAGGTATACCCATCGTAGCTCTTGACAAAGACTACGAAAATTGCAAACTAGTAGACCTAGCCAAGACATGCTACAATAATAATAACTTTGAGATAGCAAGGACCCTCTACACACCCGATTGTTCTTTGAAGCAATTCTTGTCGACACAGACTCCATTGAGGTAGAACACACCTACAGTGAACGAGACCCTAATTTCATTCAATATTCCAGATGCACCATTAAGAGGATACTATCTCCTTTTGAATGGCCAGTAGATCATTTGATCACACCAATACCATTAAGTATGCTTCATAGGCCCTAGACCTATAACTGGCTCACTTACAAGAAGGCCTGGTTTAATTTCATATACATTAGACCTAGCATTCTTGGTTCATCAAATACTGCCCCGAGTTAGTCAAAGCAATTATCCCTGGACGATTCTATGACTGTTGGAAATAAATTGGAGGAACTCAAGGGATTCTTCATAAGCAATTTCTACAAAGGTTTGAAGAAATTTAGCAGGAAATATCAACCCTACCACTACACATAAAAATGTGCAAATACTACATCCAGAAAACGATCTCCTACATTGTCAGTTCGAATTTCTCCATTACCGAGTCAGAAAGAATCAGGTATTTATCAAAAGAGATAAAGATCAAAGGATGGGTTCCAAAACCCAAACCACTTAGCAAAAGAAAAGCAGGAGCTAGTCCAGCAGAGCAGTCCAAGGAAGAGCTCAATAAAAAGCTTAAGGCCGTCCAGGATATCGACAACCATGAAGAAACTACAATAATGCAACTCATTACAGAAGCTACCTCTTCAGGAGAAAGCAACAATGGAGATATGTGTTCTCCTAAAGGAATGGCACAGGCCTACCAAGATTTCTATTATGAATAGGAAATTGACTCTTAAAGAAAAGTAGAGATTCAAAGAATCAGAATTACTTTTCTCAAAGGACGTTTACTATTCCTAAAAGGATTCCTGACCAGGGTACTGTTCCAAGTCAAAATCAAGGAACATGATACCCCACTATTATTACTTTTCTCGGTAGGTAGGCCCACTAAGGTCTTGTGAGTGCTTACTTTATCACTACCTTCCAAAAGGAGGAAAAACTTATAAGCACACGTCCATAGGTCCACTAGGAAGGAATCTTATCCTTCACGCGTCCACTAAGGTCCTTATCAATAAAGGCCC